>JAIXNV010000408.1:0-26037 GCA_020917445.1 Riparia riparia
TGCCCCTTCCTCCCTCACACACAAAATGTTTGCAGCCAACAATCTCCTCCAGTCTCTCACAACAGGCAGTGCTGGAGGTGGAATCCCAGTTGTGGCCATGGGCACCTGGACAAGAAGGACATTTCTTTTCCATAGGAAGGTGTAATGGTTTTAGTTAAAAGTGGGCTGAAACACTAATTAATGTAGTGACTACACATTCGTCAAATTTTGTTTGCTAAATTTAGTGTAGTGGTCTTAGTGTTTACTCTCTTTTTGTGGGAGAGGACCATGAGAAACAAAGCAGGCTCAATATTAAAACATAAACAGTTTTATTAACACACACTAAAAGAATGGAAAAGATAAGAAAAGTTGAAAACAAACCCAAGAAAACCAAAATGAAACTTCAAAATGCTCTTCCCTTCCCTTACAAACTTTTAATGTTCTTACAAACAACAGAGACACAACTTGTGATTTTTCAATCAGTTTCACCATTTAAACATAATCTTTCATCACTTTGGGAGAGGAGTCTCTCTAGAGTCTTATGGAGACATTCACCACAAGACAAAAACAGTCCTGGGGCTCTCAATGTCACAAATCTGCAGCTGCTTGGAATTTTTGCAGATTGTGCTGTTCCACCCATTAGCAGCCTTTCCCCTGGCGACTCATGGGCCTCTCAGTGTATCTGGGGGACTGTTTAAGAAAGTTCTACTATAAAACAAGGATTCTCTTCTAGCTCTAAATTTGTTTCTATCTCAAAAGAAATAAAGACCTCCTTTTACCCCAGGAGCTGAGGGCTTCAAATCACTTTCTCTCTAAAATCATCTTGGTCTCAAAGGCTGAGACCTTCTTTTACCCCAGGAGTGAGGGGCTTTAAGATTCCCATTTTAATCTCAATCATATCAATCCTCAACATTGACTAGAACTAGCATTCCCCCAAACAACATTAAGATGTTACAAGAAACAGTCCATTTCTCGATAGTTTACACCAGAAAAGTTTGGTTAAAAATGTCCACATCCTCAATCCCTCTTCTAATAATCTTTATCAGTTCTTTCACTCCTGCTCCACTGACTTCATGCGGCGTCTTTCCTACGTCCCCTCTGTCTCTTTCTTTTCTCTCTCAGGGAAGGGCCAGGCCTTGGAAGCTCCATGTTGCCAGGACAGGGTTAACTCTGCCCAGGCCTGCAGTGGCCATGTGATTTCTGCTCCAGGCAGCAGTCTCTCCATTTCAGATCAGCCTGGTTTCCTCCCTCCGCTCATTCTTCTCCGTCTGGAAGACACCGGAGGAGGGGAGCGGGAGGAGAGCTCTGCCCACCCCTCGGTGACAATCGGGGCAGCCTCGGCCAAACCAGGCCCATAGTTGTTATCAGGGGAGACCCCTCCCTGCTCTGGGGTCTCCAGGGAGGTTTTTTCAAAGTGGTTGATGTTAAGCTGCAACCTCTCCTCCCCCTGAGAGCCGATGGAGTCCGGCTGGGCCTCGGGCAAGCTTCCCCCCGAAGGGGGAGGTGGGGTGTGGGGAGCAGCAGGACCCACTCGATGTCACCTGTTCAGCTGAGCAGGAGGAAAAGGACCTGACCTGAACAAACCCAGGATTTATATGGGTACTGCCAAAAGTCACATTCAACACTCTCAGTGGCCAAAGCAGATGCCGATATCTCAAACCAGCTTCTGAAGAGTCCTTGTCCTTTCTAAAACTATTTCTAGGGTCCTGACAGGGTTACACTTCACATTCCTCCCTAACTAAAAACCAAACTGTGCAAACCCATGACAGTGACCTTTAGGCTTTGCAAGGCTCAGGCACAGCGGCTGTGACAGAGTCAGGGCTGAGGTCACACTCTGTGGGCTGGGGCAGAGCCCAGCCAGAAATGACCTGAGATGGGCTCAACTACAATGATGGGACCATGGCCAGACCCTCATGTTCTTCAGTCCCACCTCACATCATTGCCAGGGGCAGAGAAAGGGACAGGTGACTTCTCAGCGTGGGTCACAGAAACCTGGGTCACCAGAGCCCTTGCCAAAGTGGCAATGGCCCATTACCAGAAGATATCTCCCTGGAGGGAGCATGGGTCATGGAAGAGATCAAGAACACTGCCCCATTTGGTTTTAACAGCTGGCCCATTAAGAGAAGATCCCCCTCAGAGATATGAGGGATGAATGGGTCATGGAAGAGATAAACAACCTGCCCCAGCTGGTGTTCACAGATGGTAGAAGAATACATTTTTTTGGTTAAATCTTGCATTGTAAGATAGGGCTTGAGGCTCCTTGCCCAGGAGCTCTCAGGAATTCCTCAAGGCTACTGAGGTAACAACAGGACTACAAATAAGAGCCAAGAGCATGAGAAACTGTTTAAAAGCAATGCAAACCTTAGAGGACACACAACATGATGATGGACGCTTGACCACTTGGGTGTCCTGAAGGATGTGTGCCTGCCTTGTGAACAAGTGGCTCAGCCAATTGAGAGACATCTGTGTGTGTGGACAGTAATGCTAGAATCTATAACTTGCGTTTAACATAAACAAAACAAAAAAAAATTATATGTATATATAAAAATTATAAAAATATAAATATAAATATAAAATAAATTACTTCCGGTAAAATCATATTGATTCTGCTATTAAGTTGCCCAGTGCTTCCCCTGCACTGCAGAGGCTCTGCAGGACTGACAGGATGGGCTTTGGGGCTGTGAGGAGAAGCTGAGGCACCTGGGCTGCTGAACCTTCTGGAGACGAGGCCCAGGGCTCATCCTGCAACTGCTGCAAGGATGGTTTCAGAGGGTCACAGAATCAGAAAGGCTGGAAAAGACCTTGGACATCATCAAGTCCAACCTGTGCCCTGACACTGCCTTGACTCCCTTGAGACTCCTTTTCTCCAGGATAAAAAACTGACAGGCTGGAGACAGAGTGGCTGGACAGTGGCCAGGTAGAAAGGGACTTGTGGGGAATGCTGGACAGCAGGCTGGACATGAGCCAGCAGTGTGCCCTGGTGGCCAAGAAGGCCAATGGCTCCTGGCCTGGATCAGGAACAGTGTGACCAGCAGCACCAGGGCAGTGATTCTTCCCCTGTGCCCGGCAATGTTTGGGCAGTACCTCGAGTGCTGTGTCCAGTTCTAGGCCCCCCATCTTAGGAAGGACATGGAGGGGCTGGAGTTTGTCCAGAGACGAACAACAAGGCTGGTGAGGGGTCTGGAACACAAGTCCTGTGAGGAGTGGCTGAGGGAGTTGGGATGGTTTATCCTGGAGGAGGCTCAGGGGAGACAAGGCAGTGTTATGGCACAGGTTGGACTTGATGATGTCCAAGGTCTTTTCCAACCTTGCTGATTCTGTGATTCTCTGAAACCACCCTTGCAGCAGTTGCAGGATGAGCCCTGGGCCTCCTCTTCAGAAAGTCCGGCAGCCCAGGTCCCCCAGCTTCTCCTCACAGCCCCAAAGCCCAACCTGTCAGTCCTGCAGAGCCTCTGAAGATCCTCCTCCTTGCCCACAACAGGGAGCCCCACAGCCAGACACAGCAGCCCAGATGTGCCCCCGTGGCCTGTGGTGCCTCTGGCAAGGGTACAGCACGAGGCACTGCAGGAACCTGCAGACAATTCCTGAAGTACTTGGAGGAGAATCCTGCTCCCCAAGGGACATTCCCATTGTGCCGGGAACTCAGGAACTGAAATGGGGAGTGGGGCCAGAGAGGAAATGGCAACCAGGGATGGGATGCGAAGGGAACAGGGCTGGGCAATAGAAAGAAATTTGCACCAGGAAGTGTAAAGAAAGCCAAGGTGAAGCAACGGAAAAGCTGAGGGCAGTTTAGGAGTGGCTGCCAGGCAGTCCTGGCTCTGAGCAACAACATCTGCAGTGGCACAGGAAACTCACAGCTCATGCGAACAAACTTTCTGGCTGACTTCAGAGGCCACCACAAACCTGAGTGCTTTCCCTGCTGTCCCCCAGCCCTTCCTGGCCCCAGAGGCTGATGGCATTTGTGCTCCCTCAGGTTCATCTCCCCACACCAACACCATGGGGGTGCTCATGCCTGCTCTGGGCAGTGCACACAGGGGCTCCTGAGCCCGTGCTGCCGTGTCTGTGCCTGCAAGGATGCGGCACCTGTGTGAGCTGGGGGAAAGGCCAGGGCTGCCGAGGGGGGATGTTGTTGGCAGCTGCATGAGGACACTGTGGGACGCTGCCCTGGGGTGTCCAGCACAATGGGGATGGATCAGCCCCTGCTCTGCTGCTCCTTCCCATCTCCCCCAGGCACCTTGCAGAGCCCCAGCCATGCTGTTTGCCCCCAGCCTGCCCACGGCCACCCTGGGGCTGCTCACGGGGCTTTTCTCTGCTGAGCATTGGCCTGGGCGTGTTCTGGAGAGAGCCTGGGCAAGGAGCATCAAGCCCTGTCTTGCAATGCAAGATGTAACCAAAAAAATGTATTCCATTACCATCTGTTAAAACCAGGAGGGCAGGTTGTTTATCTCTTCCATGACCCATTCCTCATATCTCTGTGGGGGATCTTGTCTTAATGGGCCAGCTGTTAAAACCAAATGGGGCAGTGTTCTTTATCTCTCCCATGATGCATCCTCCCTCCTGGGAGATATCTTCTCTTAATGGGCCATTGAGTCTCACTGATGACAGATAAAATTTCATCATCCCATTGTGAGATGCTCCACCCAGAGGGTGGAGCCAAGCATTCCTACCTGGATATAATCTGAGATTTAAAGCATCAGGAGCAACCAGTTTCCACTGGACTCCCAGAGGAAGACCAGACTCATCTACATCACCACTGGACCTTCAGAGGAAATCTACACCTTCTACAAGATCATTGCTTCAACAACGCCACATCTGTCACTCCAGGAGGACTGCAGCCACGATTTGATTGCACTGCCAGCAACACCCTGACTACCCGGGTGTCAGGTTGGATTCTAAGTCTTATTTTTTGGGCATTGTTGGTGGTTATTTTTTTACTACTGCATTTTTAGTTTAATTTTCCTACTGAAGAACTGATATGCCTATTGCCATATCTTTGCTTGAGAGCCTGTTAATTTCAAAATTATAATTCGAAGAGAGGGGGTTTGTATTTTCCATTTCAAGGGAGGTTCCCGCCTTCCATAGCAGACCCCTGTCTTACCAGCCCAAGACAAGGAGCTTGCCTCATATATCCTGAGTAGTCCCTGAGTTGGGGTTTTTTTGGCTGGGGATGTTTGGAGAAGAAAGAACTCCAAAGCTGGGTGGAAAATGGCCCTTGGGGTGACTTTGGGGGGGTCCTAGTCTTGGGTGATGGAACAGGCAGCCTGGAGGAGCAGAGCCCTGTGTCCCCCAGGAGCCCAGAGAGGGGGGAGCGCTGCAATTTGCAGGACCTTCAACAGCTTGGAGAGGGGCAGGGGGGACTCCTTGGAGCCCCTGCACCCTAAAGCAGAGAATAAGGGGAGAAGGGAGCCTGAAGCCCCAAAACCTCCAGCATTCCTAAATGGAAAATGGAAAAGGGGGGAGCTTTTCAGATTCCTGGGATACTCAGCAGCCTGGGGAGGGCAGGGAGACCAGAGACAGGGAACTCCACAAAGGAATTTTCAGGGCTGCTCTTGGTGTTTGATAGGCTATGAGGGACTCCAGATGTCTGGTGACGTGTAGAGATGGACTTGAGCAAAAGGACATTCAAACTCAACATACTCATCCCTTGTTTTTGTCCAAACAGGATTTCACATTCCCAAACCTTGGCTGGATTGCAGGGAAGGCTGTGAGGAAGAGGAAGATGCGCCAAGACAGCCAGGCAGGTGAGGAGGAAGTCAGTGCCCCTTTCCCCCTCCCTCCTCCTCCATCTCCCAGCACAGCATGGCCCCCAGCTGCAGGACAACCCCGCTGCTGACGCCGTCCTGCTGGGGATGCATTGGGGGAATGTCCTTCCCCTTCCCTGTGGCATGGAGGCAAATCCCATCCTTTCCTTGTCCTTCCTCCCCCAGACAAGGAGCTGAGGATGGAGACCAGGGAGGATAAATCCCCACAGCACAACCTTGTGGAAGATGCCATTTTGAGCAGCTCCATGGTGCAGGAATCCAAAAGGGAGAAAAAGCGATGGAGATCCGACATGAGGAAGGACTCCAAACCCATCCCAGGGTGCACTGAGGAACAAAGACCAACTCTGTGCTGGGAAGGTGGACAGAGCTTCAGCCAGAGCAACACCCCTGTCCAGCAGCAGATGATCCACACTGGGGAGAGGCCCTACGAGTGTCCTGAGTGCAGGAAGGGCTTCAAGCACAACTTCCACCTCATCAGGCACCGACGCATCCACACTGGGGAGAAGCCCTACGAGTGTAGGGAATGTGGGATGAGCTTCAGCAGAAACTCCCACCTGATCCGCCACCAGAGGATCCACACCAAGGAACGGCCCTACGAGTGTGAGCAGTGTGGGAAGAGCTTCAGCCAGCGCTCCAACCTGATCCGCCACCAGAACATCCACGCTGAGGAAAGGCCATACAAGTGTGGGGAATGTGGGAAGGGCTTCAACCAGAGGTCCCTGCTGATCATCCACCAAATGATCCACACTGGGGAGAGGCCCTATGAGTGTCCTGAGTGTGGGAAGAGGTGTCAGACCAGCTCCAATCTCCTCAAGCACCAGCGGATTCACACAGAGGAGAGGCCCTTCCGCTGCTCCGACTGCAGGAAGGGCTTCAAGCACAACTCCACCCTCATCACCCACCGGTGCATCCACACTGGGGAGAGGCCCTACGAGTGTCCCCAGTGTGGGAAGAGCTTCACCCAGAGGTCTCACCTGAGCCAACACCAACGGAGGCACCTGTAAGGGAAGCCCTGTGAGTGCCCCAACTGGGAAAAGCTTCCTGCACTGCTCCAACTCCATCCCCCTCCCCCATCAGGGGACCCACATTGGGAAGACACTGTGCTGGTGGTCCTTTATTTTGGTGGTTCTTAATATTCTTTTGGTTCATCTTCATCCCTTTCAAACCAGCAAAATTGGGCTGAAAATCAACACATTCATCAAAGGCATCTGAAGCCTCACTTTTTCCTTGTGTTTCAAGAGAATCTGGGATTCCAGAGGATACTTGGGAGGATTTGGGGGTATTTGTTGTGCTTGTCTCTATTTATTAACGCTCAGAGAGACAAGAGGCGTTGATGTGTCACCTCAAAAACACTCATTGCCACTGAAAACTACTCAATCCCACCCCAAAACTACTCAATTCCTCAGCCCCTCCGTGTGGAATGGGGTTGGAAAGGGGTTGGGCAAATTGGGATACAGATCAGGAGGGGTGAGGTTAGCATTGGGTGGGGCAGGATGGGTGGGATGGGGATTGGGAAGAGTGGGATGGGAGAAATAGGGCTTGGGAAGGGGGTCTTGATGTCCATGAGAGCTGGGATGGGTTTGGGTGGGGATTGGGAGGGTGTGGTGAAGTCTGCAATGAGACAGCCAAAGGTTTGGGATGATGAAATGAGGAGGAACTTGTTCTTGAGTGAGTTTTTGGGTATTCCACAATCTTGAAGGGATTTTGGTACATCCCAGGTTTCTGAGGTGGTTTTGGGATGGCCACTGCCCCTGCCCCAGCCCCAGCCACTGCAGCCTCTGGTCCAGCCCCAAAGTGGCTGCCAAGCCCCTGGCACCCTGAAAACCCCACCCGTGAGAGGGGCCAGAGCAGGTGAAGCTGTGACACGGCTGTGACACTGACACGTCCCACGGCCCCGGAGCTCACAGCAGCTCAGATGATGCTGGATCCAAGGCCCTGACTTGTGGATCTCTCTCCCTTCTCCTGACTTCTACTCCTCAAACTCTGGAAAATTGAAGTTGTACGGTTTAGAGTTTTCTGGGTCAGTGCTTTGTGAAGTGCCTTACCATAACTCCAGGTTTAATAGAAGTTAAAAGCAAAGTTAAATACTATTCCTCTGTGAATGGTTAAGTCATAGTTTCTAGATTTGGATAAATACTGTCACGTGCTGTTCCTTTGCTACATTGTGAAGTTGAAGGTGGAAGTTGAGGTTCAGGTATAAGTCAAGTCCTGTTAAGTTGGAGCTCTGTGACGCTTTTAGGCCATGTTCCTTTTATCCTTGCCCTCACTGTCCTCTTGTCACACACACACAGGGACAGTCCTCGGTTCCTTTCTGGTTTGATTGCCTGGATTTTGTTTGGTTGTGTTGTTGCTTTCCTTCCTTGCTGTGCCTGAAGTGTCCAGTCAGGGACAGTGACTGTTGCAAGGAACTTTGTCATGCCTCACCACCTGTGCTCCTAAGTGATGATTTTTGTCAAATATGCTAATCTGCTAAATTTATAAAACTGTATTCACCCTTTGGGGGGCTGGGTGTTTTGTGGACATTTTCCATATCTGCCCCTTGGAGGCCTCCAATAAAGATCAGCGTTTCTATTACCTCCTCTATAATATTATCTCCAAGGCTGTTGCTTTATTTCTGGGTTCCTGAAGCCATCAACACAGCTGGGCCTCATGGCACCAGGAGAGCTCTGTGACACAAGGACATCTTGGGGAACCAAGTGTCAACTGCAAACACAGCGGGGCCTCATGGAAGTCAGGTGCCACTTGGATAGTGCCAGGGCACGTGGAGCTCAGTGTGCACTGTGACACAGCACAGCCCCACGGAACCCAGCAGAGCATTGTGACAACAGGGAATCTCATGGATGCAAGGCTCTACTTGGGCAAAGTGAGGCCTCCTGGGACACAAAGCCTTTTCCACGTGCGTCCCTCGCCTGGCTGTGGTGTCCTTGTTTGTCAGCAGTGGTTTATTTGCCCAACTGAAGCCTCCCTCCATCTCCTCCCCATCCCTGGATCTGGCCCTGTCAGTTCTGTACTCGGTGGTGCCTCAAGCCCTGAACCCCCTCATCTCCAGCCTGAGGAATAAGGAACTCGTGGAGTCCATGAGGAAACTGCTGGCTGGATTTCAGAAGCAAAAACCTGCCTGTTTTCTTCCGCAGAACCTTCTGAATATAACTTATTTCAATCTCAGACTTTGTGTCCTTTTTTTCCATTTTTGCTTTTTTTTTTTTTTTTGTTAATACATTCCTACTGTTATGTTTTCCACAAACGAATATCACAACTCACAGCATTTCTACACGAGTATCTGCCATTATTCAGTATCTCAATGGCTTTCAAAAGCTTTGTTCCCTATACATCTGAATAAAATAATGATCTTTTGCAGATGGGAAGGAAAGAGGCTCCCAGCAGAGCCAGCACAGACAGGGACAATGGCCCTGGCTCTTTCCACATCTGCTCTTCCCAGTTCCACACTCCCCTTCCCAGCCCTTCTGTGGGTGCAAGGCCGGAGTGCTTGGGCAGTTTGGTCACTGTCCTGCTGCATGTCCGTGCTGTGACCATCCTCCTCAGCAAGGGCCTCAAAAAGCAAAGGCCACATGTGTAAGCACAGAAATAACAACGGAGATCAATTCTCTACTTCCCATCAGCAGACAATGTCCAGCCAGCTTCTGGCAGGAGAGGATGGAGTACATGTCCTTTGTGCTTGGTATGAGAAATGTCTCAATAATAAAAGACATCCACAGCCCTCACTGCCACCCCCATCGCCCTTCTTTCCCCTCAGTTTATTGCTGACCATGGCATCAGAAGGAATGGGAGCTCCCTTGTGTCAGTCCAGCCCAGCTGTGCCCTCCCTGTGCCCTCAGGAACACTTTCGCAACCCCAGCCCATTGGATGGGGGGTGTCAGACATGCCCTGGGCAGAGGTCAGGGCAGGGCTGGCCATGTCAGGGCAGAGCCAGGGGGGCAGCGAGATGGGAGTGTGCAGCAGCGGTGGGACAGGGCAGCACAAGCTGTGCTGGACATGGCCAAGGGCCCTGGCAGGGCTGGCAGTGCCCAGGAGAAGCCAAGTCCTGGTGTCCTGGGGCACAGCAGCCTCTGTACCACCAAGGGCTGTGAGGAGACACCTTGTCCTGAGGCCCTGGGGCCTCCTGGCACAGCCCCAGCAAGGCTGGGCACTGTCAGCCCCTTGTGCTGCCCTCAGCATCCCCCTCACATCCCAGTGGCCTCAAGGATGTGCTGGAAGGAGTCCCTGGGGAGCCTTGGTCAGCAATGGCCCTGGGGGGCTCCTGAATGCTCCCAGGGACTGCAGGTTTTTCAAAGGACTTTGGGTTTTGCTTTTGCCTAGGAGTCCCTGTGAGGTCTGTGTAATCAAGGCCTCCAATTATCTGATTAATGAGTCCCTTGAGAGGCTTTTTCAGTAACAACACAAGGTGGGGTTCATTAATGCTTCAAGGTACTTCAGTTGCTTTAAGGTACTTGGTGTTTCCCTTTAAAAACTGACTCTCTGAGAGGTTTGTGCAGTCATGTATTCAATTATCTACTTTAATGAGAGCCTAGAGATTCCTAGCCAGTAACAACACTCCCTGGGTCTCATTAATGTTTCAAGGTACTCAGGGGTAATTTAAGTACTTCTTTTTGCCACTGAGTCTCTGAGAGGTTTTTATACAGTCCTGGCCTCCATTTCTATCATTCATGAACTCCATGAGGAGGCTGTATCTAGGATGGACCTCAGTAGGAACCATTGATGCATGGAGATACTTTGTGTTTTTCTTCTGACTTTCACTCCTGGAAAGGTTTGTGCAATCTCCTCTCAGGCCCTGAGGTTCCAGGACTCAGCACCAAATCCACCACAGGGCTCATTAGGAGAAAGCAATTCCTGAGAAACCATGGACGTGCCTTGAGTTCCCTCTGTCTAGTGCCATTCACGAGGAAGTTTTCCTGCTGCAGTTGTGAAGAAATATTTCAAAGAGCTTTTAAGCATTATGTTCCTGTTTTAAAGGGTGCATTTCATTACTGTTCTCATTACACAAGAGGCGATTGCAGCATTCTGTGGCTGATACTGAACCAGGGTCTCCCAAGGAGGTCTGGCCTGCTCAGAGAAGCTGTGCCTTGAGGTGTGACCCAGTGTGGACAACCTTGCTCCACATCCCCCAACCCCATCCTGTTTCTCCTCACTCTCCAGGGACTTGATTTCCTTGGAGACCTGGTTGCACTTAGCCAAAGAAGGATTTTCTTCTTTTATTTTTGAAGCAATATAAAACTCCTGAGTTTCCCCAGTGAAAACAGAAACCCTCCTCAAGTGTGTGCCAAGCCCAAGGTGACACCAAGAGCACTGGAGCCCTGCCCTGGGCCAGGAGTGAGGGTGGATCATCATCCCAACCTGCCCTGGGCCATTGCAAGGGGCTGTGGCCATGGACACTGCACTGACCCCACTGCTGGCTTTGGATCCCTCATCCCTTCAAGGTTCCTTGGAAAGCACCCCAAGGACCCATTTCTGCAGCCAGGTTCCGTGGCCAGGGGGGATGTGGGGGGCTGCAGGTGGTCAATGCCCCAGCCCTGGAAACATTCGAGTCCAGCTGGGACAGGGCTCTGGACAACCTGATGTGGTGAAAGATTTCCCTGCTCATGCCAGGCCTGGACAAGAGGCCTGAGTGAGGCCTGAACAGCAGGCCCTGAGCCAAAGGTGACCTCTGCATCAACCTTCCAACCAAAGGTTATCTTTGTATCTGCTCATTAGTGAAATATGCATGGTCATTAGCACTGTGATAATGCATCCACTCATTAGTGAGACATGTATTGACCTTTCTGTGTTTAGAAGCCAGACAAGGCCATGAAATCTGACATCTGGCCTTGTTTGGGGCTGGATGGTCAAAGTCACCTCCCTTGGTTCCTCCTTGGGCCCTGGCCAGGCTTTGGGAGGGACCCAAGAGGAGAATGAAACCAGATGTTCCTGCCAGAAAGGAACGTTGCTCCTTGGGGAAACACAATGTCCTTGGACTTCAGCAGAGCATTGAAATGGGCCCCCTCGAGCACCTCAGCACCAGTGAAATCTCCTCTTACTGGACTCGGCCCAGGAGATCTCCCAGAGCAGCTGCAGAGGAGTCGCTGTCAGGAGGAGGGATGTTTGTCAAAGTTTGATGTAGATCAAAACAAGCTCTGGCACCATTCCACAATTTTGTTTGTCACTGGGAAAGAAATACAGATGTGCCCATCTCACAAAGCCATTTCCCACAGGGTTGCTGTGATTGGTTTTGTTCCCTGATCTGGAGACACAGGAGCTCTCCCAGCTGCACAGGGTGTCAGGAATCCCTTCCTGAGCTTGACACCCTTGGAGAGGGTGAACAAGGAGGTTCCTTGCTGCAGGACCAAGTGTGGATTTTGGAAACAGGCCAGACCTGGAGAGGCTTCCCCTCAGCACCTGGCAATCCCATGTCTTTATTTGTGTGACTGTCTTGTCAGGGCAGGGAGAGGGGAGAGAGGAGCCTCCTTTGGGCAGGGAGACGAGGCAGAGACACAACAAAAGCAGGAGTGCCAAAAGGATCTGGGTAGATCTGGATCTAATGGCTGCCTTAGGGGTGCCATTCCTAAATCCAGTCTGGGAGAGTCACGGCTGTGTTGCTGTGTAACCTCTGAAGTATTTGATGGTGGGAGATGCTCAAGTTTGTCCTGTTTGCATCCCCAGTTCCTGCAGAGCCAGCATGAAACAGCGCCAGGGGATGGCTCAGGGTTCAGGTTTCCTCCATCAATCGCACTTGAGAGGTTCATTCTGGTGGGAAGGTCTTAGTGGGTCAGGAGCAGCACAATCCAGAGAATTGGAGGACAGTTTCATGTTGGTAATTCTGGGAATGGGTTTCTCAGGCAGAATGCTGGATACCAGGGATTTATGCCCTTCCTCGGAAGGGTTTGGATTCCTGGTGTTAGTGCTGTTCCACAGCTTCCACAGCTTCCACCATCCCTACTCCTTTCATTCCCACTTCCTCAGCTTCCCAGTGTCTTTTCTGAGGGGGAAGAAAGGAACGCCCCCAAGGTCCTTTGCTGTTCAGCTTTGCCGTGGTCTCTGTGGGTAACAAGGCTTGGTGGGGTCCTTTCCCCTTTGGCTGGAGAGGTGCCAGGTCCCAGTCCTTGATGAACACCCAGGCTCCTGGCTGGAATTGGTGTAGAAGTCACTCAGTGTCACATCAGCCTTCACATGGAGCCCCGCAACTCAGAGCATTTCCCAAAGGGGCCACTGGGGCAAATAGGGAGATTTGGTCTGGCAGGATCTGTAAAACAATATCCTGTAACATCTACTTGTTTCCAAACAGAACACTTGGCTGCAGAGTCATATTCCCACCATTCCTGCCCAGGTTTCAGGATTCAATCAGCATTCTTTCCCCAGAGCTGTTCCCTCAGCTGGCTCAGGAGGGCCATTTGGCCTCTGCACCCACACTCTGGCTCCGTTATTAGGACTGCTGGATCCAAACCCTCTATCTCTAGAAACAGTGCTGATTGGAGGTGGCTCTCCTTCTTTCACAAATGTTTTTAAAAGTGACAATATCGATACTCATGCTACCCTGCCATGGGGTTGAACAATGAAATCTTGTTCACTGTTGTTTAACAGAATTACTTTAACTTCTCCTTGGTAAGTTGCATCAATTCCTCCTTCCATGATATGAACACTTTTCAAGGCCAAGCTGCAGGAGCAGTGATCAAACCAAAGCATCCTGGAGGAATCAGAATTCCTGTTCCTGTATTGTTAACTCTCATTGGCTTCTGATTTATCCTAATTAATTCTAATGCATGAAGGTCCAGCCCTGCAGCCTCTGGGGTGGCCCTGTCAGGGGCCATCACACCCAGAACAATTTCCCAGGAAGTCCAAATCTCACTGTCCGTGGTTGTATTTGCAAACTGGGTGCAGCTGTGTACACCCAGAGAGTTTCCATTTCCCCAGTGGGCCCATTGTTAAGGGTATCGAGCACATCTGGGAGATGGCTTCTCCATCAGGTTCCCATCTCTTCATTTATTCAACTGCTCTTTTCACAACCCCTTCACCCATTCAATCAATCCTGCAGCTTGTGGATAGTCTGGTACATGAAAAACCCAGCAGGCTTAATCACTGTATTTTTCACTGGAACAGTCAAAGCATTCCACATCACAGTATCAGCAAACCCTGTAAAAATAACCAATTTCATCCCTTCCTCCTTTATGCCTTGTATTCAATTTGCAAAGTTTACCACTGACATTTGGGTCTTGGCCAACTCTTTTCTCTTGGGTATTTAGTGTTACACTGAACAGCCAAAGCTAACAAATTATTGTTGGCTTTATTTGATTGATTTTTAATTATATCTAAAAATATATGATCACATATTTTAAAATAACTAATATTAGTAATAATTATAATACTAAATTTCACTTGAATAAAAAAAAAACTGAGCTCAAGATTTAAAACTTCTTTCTCTCACTTCACGTGGGAGCATTCCAAAAGCAGTTCTTCCTTTTGTGGTGCTGTTTCCAATGTGCTCTTAACAAAATCCATCCTCATTTTCCTGAACCCACAAGTTCTTTTCCTTTTTCCATAT
The DNA here is from genome assembly GCA_020917445.1 of Riparia riparia. Classification (NCBI taxonomy): domain Eukaryota; kingdom Metazoa; phylum Chordata; class Aves; order Passeriformes; family Hirundinidae; genus Riparia; species Riparia riparia. The sequence continues at coordinate 14,272 of JAIXNV010000408.1, forward strand.
GCAATTTTTGATTGCATTTTAATACATCCAGCAGTTCAGCCTCTTTTACCTGACTCCTCCATTGCCCATAAATTGCTCCAAACTCAGCCCACCAGAGCCAGCAAACTCTAGGGAAGGGCTTCCCAGACAGGAATTTTGGACAGGACTGATTCCTTATTTACATTTAAAAAGTGACATTTTGGTGTGATCTGACCAGACTATGCCAGTGTTGTTTTACCAGTGGGCAGGATCAGCACCAAAGACACCAACACCACCTGAAGGAATCAGTGTCATTTACTAGAGCTCAAAGCAGCAAAGGAGCACAAAAGGAGCAGCTCAGCAATGCACCCAACCATCACTACCAAAGATTGCCTGCAGGGATTGAGGAAGATCCATCACCAGTTCCCCTCAGACTTTCCCATCACCCACATGCACACATCAGCTGGGGGAAGCTGTCCCAGCCAAGGACTGGAGAGCCACTGCCGGACACTGGGAATTCCTGCAGGTGCCTCCAGCCACAGGTGAGGCTCCAACCTGGCTGTGAGAGGGCCCAGCTCTGACAGTGCCGAATAAACAAACTGACAGCACTTCTAGTGCAGGAACAGCTGGTTTCATCCTCCTCTTGGGTCCCTCCCAAAGCCTGGGCAGGACCCAAGGAGGAACCAAGGGAGGTGATTTTGACCATCCAGCCCCAAACAAGGCCAGATGTCAGATTTCATGGCCTTGTCTGGCTTCTAAACACAGAAAGGTCAATACATGTCTCACTAATGAGTGGATACATCTGTCACACTGCCAATGACCATGCCTATTTCACTAATGAGCAGATGCAAAGATAACCTTTGGTCGGAAGGTTGATGCAGAGGTCACCTTTGGCTCAGGGCCTGCTGTTCAGGCCTCACTCAGGCCTCTTGTCCAGGCCTGGCATGAGCAGGGACATCTTTCACCACATCAGGTTGTCCAGAGCCCTGTCCCAGCTGGACTCGAATGTTTCCAGGGCTGGGGCATTGACCACCTGCAGCCCCCCACATCCCCCCTGGCCACGGAACCTGGCTGCAGAAATGGGTCCTTGGGGTGCTTTCCAAGGAACCTTGAAGGGATGAGGGATCCAAAGCCAGCAGTGGGGTCAGTGCAGTGTCCATGGCCACAGCCCCTTGCAATGGCCCAGGGCAGGTTGGGATGATGATCCACCCTCACTCCTGGCCCAGGTCAGGGCTGCAGGGCCCTTCCCCACAGCCTGTCTGCACACAAGCACTTCCAGGGCTCTCTGCATTTCCCTTCCCCTCACTCTTGGCTCACCCACACACCTCCCAACAACCCATCTGGAGCTTTGAGCTGCAAGGAGTTCAAAGCTTCTCTGTCCTTCAGGAGCTGGTCTAGATCTGCCTTCAGCCAACTCTGGATTTGTGTTTATTGGAGAACTTCCTGTGTGTCTAGAACATTCCTTGCATGGTTCTGCCTTGGGGAAGGGGAACCTCCTTGGTGGCACCTTGGCCTTGGCACACACTTGAGGAGATTGCCTGAAACTTAGGAGTTTTAGGTTGCTAAAAAAGGAAGAAATGTACTCTTTGCCTGAGTGCATCCAGTTCTCTGAGCAAAGCAGGTCCCAGGTGAGTGAGGGGAGACAGGAGGGGGCTGGGGAATGTGGAGCAGGGTTGTCCAACTGCGTCAGACCTCAAGGCACAACTTATCTGACCAGGACAAACTTCCTTGGGAGAGACCATGGATCAGTGTCAGTCACTGAATGCTGTAAACACCTCTGCCCTAAAGAGGAAAATTTACCCATGAAAATAGGAATGTGAGTTTATTGGAAGTTCTTTGAAATACTTTACCCTAACTCTAGGAAAAAATGCTTCCTAATGAACTGCACCAGATCAGAGGGAAATCAAGGCACAGCCATGGTTTGTCAGGACTTGCTTGATCGTAAGGAGCCCCATCGTGCATTTGGTGTTGAGCCCTGGAACCTCAGGGCCAGAGAGGAGATTGCACAAACCTTTCCAGGAGCGAAAGTCAGAGGAAACACCCAAAGTGTCTCGAAACATTAATGGGTTCCACTGAGGTCCATCCCCAACACAGGCTCCTCATGGACTCTGTGGAGGAGAGAATTAGAGGCCAGGATTGCACAAAAACCTCTCAGAGACTCTCTGTGGGAAGAAAATTCCAAAGTACCTTAAACACCTTGAGTATCTCAAAGCATTAATGAGCCCCACTGAGTGTCATTGCAAAGCTCTCAAGGGACTAATTACAGCAGATAATTGGAGGCCATGATTGCAAAAACCTCTCAGAGACTCGAAGGCAAAAGCAAAACCCAAAGTCCTTTGAAAAACCTGCAGTCCCTGGGAGTATTCAGGAGCCCCCCAGGGCCATTCCTGCCCAAGGCTCCCCAGGGACTCCTTCCAGCACATCCTTGAGGCCACTGGGATGTGAGGGGGATGCTGAGGGCAGCACAAGGGGCTGACAGTGCCCAGCCTTGCTGGGGCTGTGCCAGGAGGCCCCAGGGCCTCAGGACAAGGTGTCTCCTCACAGCCCTTGGTGGCACAGAGGCTGCTGTGCCACAGGACACCAGGACTTGGCTTCTCCTGGGCACTGCCAGCCCTGCCAGGGCCCTTGGCCATGTCCAGCACAGCTTGTCCTGCCCTGTCCCACTGCTGCTGCACACTCCCATCTCGCTGCCCCCCTGGCTCTGCCCTGACATGGCCAGCCCTGCCCTGACTTCTGCCCAGGGCATGTCTGACACCCCCCATCCAATGGGCTGGGGGTGGGAAAGTGTTCCTGAGGGCACAGGGAGGGGACAGCTGGGCTGGACTGACCCAAGGGAGCTCCCATTCCTTGTGAGGTCATGGTCAGCAATAAACTGAGGGGAAAGAAGGGTGATGGGGGTGGCAGTGAGGGCTGTGGATGTCTTTTATTATTGAGACATTTCTCGTACCAAGCACAAAGGACATGTACTCCATCCTCTCCTGCCCGGAGCTGGCTGGACATTGTCTGCTGATGGGAAGTAGAGAATTGATCTCCGTTGTTATTTCTGTGCTTACACATGTGGCCTTTGCTTTTTGAGGCCCTTGCTGAGGAGGATGGTCACAGCACAGACATGCAGCAGGACAGTGACCAAACTGCCCGAGCACTCCGGCCTTGCACCCACAGAAGGACTGGGAAGGGGAGTGTGGAGCTGGGAAGAGCAGATGTGGAAAGAGCCAGGGAAATTGTCCCTGTCTGTGCTGGCTCTGCTGCGAGCCTCTTTCCTTCCCATCTGCAAAACATCATTATTTTATACAGATGCATAGGAAACAAAGCTTCTGAAAGTCATTGAGATACTGAATAATGGCAGATTCTCAAGTAGAAATGCTGTGATTAGTGATATTCATTTGTGGAAATCATAACAGTAAGAATGTATTTTAAAAATGCAAAAATGGAAAGAAAGGACACAAAGTCTGAGATTGAAATAAGTTATATTCAGAAGTTTCTGCAGAAGAAAACAGGTGGGTTTTGCTTCTGGAATCCAGCCTGCAGTTTCCTCATGGACTCCACGAGTTCCTTATTCCTCAGGCTGGAGATGAGGGGGTTCAGGGCTGGAGGCACCAGTGAGTACAGAACTGACAGGGCCAGATCCAGGGATGGGGAAGAGATGGAGGGGGGGCTTCAGTTGGGCAAATAAACCACTGCTGACAAACAAGGACACCACAGCCAGGCGAGGGACGCACGTGGAAAAGGCTTTGTGTCCCAGGAGGCCTCACTTTGCCCAAGGAGAGCCTTGCATCCATGAGATTCCGTGTTGTCACAATGCTCTGCTGGGTTCCGTGGGGCTGTGCTGTGTCACAGTGAACACTGAGCTCCACGTGCCCTGGCACTCTCCAAGTGGCACCTGGCTTCCATGAGGCCCCGCTGTGTTGGCAGTTGACACTTGGTTCCCCAAGATGTCCTTGTGTCAGAGAGCTCTCCTGGTGCCATGAGGCCCGGCTGTGTTGATGCCTTCAGGAACCCAGAAATAAAGCAACACCCTTGGAGATAATATTATAGAGGAGGTAATAGAAACGCTGATCTTTATTGGAGGCCTCCAAGGGGCAGATATGGAAAATGTCCACAAAACGCCCAGCCCCCCAAAGGGTGAATACAGTTTTATAAATTTAGCAGATTAGCATATTTGACAAAAATCACCAATTAGGAGCACAGGTGGTGAGGCATGACAAAGTTCCTTGCAAGAGTCACTCTGTCCCTGACTGGACACTTCAGGCACAGCAAGGAAGGAAAGCAACAACACAACCAAACAAAATCCAGGTAATCAAACCTGAAATGAACCGAGGACTGTCCCTGTGTGTGTGTGACAAGAGGACAGTGAGGGCAAGGATAAAAGGAACATGGCCTAAAAGCGTCACAGAGCTCCAGCTTAACAGGACTTGACTTATATCCTAACCTTAACTAACACCTTCAACTTCACAATTCAGCAAACGAACAGCACTTGACAGTATTTATCTGAACTTAGAAACTATGACTTAACCATTCACAGAGGAATAGTATTTAACTTTGCTTGTTACTTCTATTAAACCTGGAGTTATGGTCAGGCACTTCACAAAGCTGACCCAGAAAACTCTAAACCCTACAACTTCAATTTTCCAGAGTTTGAGAAGAGGAAGTCAGGAGAAGGGAGAGAGATCCACAAGTCAGGGCCTTGGATCCAGCATCATCTGAGCTGCTGTGAGCTCCGGGGCCATGGGACGTGTCAGTGTCACAGGTGTGTCACGGCTTCACCTGCTCTGGCCCCTCTCACAGGTGGGATTTTCAGGGTGCCAGGGGCTTGGCAGCCACTTTGGGGCTGGACCAGAGGCTGCAGTGGCTGGGGCTGGGGCAGTGGCCATCCCAAAATCACCTCAGAAACCTGGGATGTACCAAAATCCCTTCAAGAATACAGAATACCCAAAAACTCACTCAAGAACAGGTTCCCCCTCTCTTCATCATCCCAAACCTTTGGCTGTCTCATTCCAGACTTCACCACACCTTCCCAATCCCCATCCCACCGAACATGCCCCAACCAATGCTCACTTCACCCCTCCTGATCTGTATCCCACTTTGCCCAACCCCTTTCCAACCCCATTCCACACGGAGGGGGTGAGGAAATGAGTAGTTTTGGGGTGGGATTGAGTAGTTTTCAGTGGCAATGAGTGTTTTTGAGGTGACAGATCAAAGCCTCTTGTCTCTCTGAGCGTTAATAAATGGAGACAACCACACCAAATACCCCCAAATCCTCCCAAGTATCATCTGGAATCCCACATTCTCTCGAAACACAGGGAAAAAGTGAGGCTTCAGATGCCTTTGATGAATGTGTTCATTTTCAGCCCAATTTTGCTGGTTTGAAAGGGATGAAGATGAACCAAAAGAATAGTGGGAACCACCAAACTAAAGGACCACCAGCACAGTGTCTTCCCAATGTGGGTCCCCTGATGGGGGAGGGGGATGGAGTTGGAGCAGTGCAGGAAGCGTTTCCCAGTCGGGGCACACGCAGGGTTTCCCTTACCTGTGCCTCCGTTGGTGTTGGCTCAGGTGAGACCTCTGGGTGAAGCTCTTCCCACACTGGGGACACTCGTAGGGCTTCTCCCCAGTGTGGATGCGCCGGTGGGTGATGAGGTGGGAGTTGTGCTTGAAGCCCTTCCTGCAGTCGGGGCAGCGGAAGGGCCTCTCCTCTGTGTGAATCCGCTGGTGCTTGAGGAGATCTGAGCTGGTCTGACACCTCTTCCCACACTGGGGACACTCGTAGGGCCTCTCCCCAGTGTGGGTCATTTGGTGGACAATCACCTAGGACCTCTGGTTGACGCCCTTCCCACATTCCCGACACTTGTAGGGCTTCTCCCCAGTGTGTATGCGTCGGTGCCTGATGAGGTGGAAGTTGTGCTTGAAGCCCTTCCTGCACTCAGGACACTCATAGGGCCTCTCCCCAGTGTGGATCATCTGGTGCTGGACAGGGGTGTTGCTCTGGCTGAAGCTCTGTCCACCTTCCCAGCACAGAGTTGGTCTTTGCACCTCAGTGCACCCTGGGATAGGTTTGGAGTCCATCCTCCTGTCGGATCTCTGACGCTTTTTCTCCCTTTTGGATTCCTGCACCGTGGATCTGCTCAAAACGGCCTCTTCCACAAGGTTCTGCTGTGGGGATTTGTCCTCCCTGGTCTCCATCCTCAGCTCCTTGTCTGGGGGAGGATGGACAAGGACAGGATGGGATTTGCCTCCGTGCCAGAGGGAAGGGGAAGGAGATTCCCCCAATGCATCCCCAGCAGGACGGCGTCGGCAGCGGGGTTGTCCTGCAGCTGGGGGCCAGGCTGGGCTGGGAGATGGAGCAGGAGAGAGGGGGAAAGGGGCACTGACTTCCTCCTCACCTGCCTGGCTGTCCTGGGGCATCTTCCTCTTCCTCACAGCCTTCTCTGCAATCCAGCCAAGGTTTGGGAATGTGAAATCCTGTGTGGACAAAAACAAGGGATGAGTATGTTGAGTTTGAATGTCCTTTTTCTCAAGTCCATCTCTACAAGTCACCAGACATCTGGGGTCCCTCATCAAACACCAAGGTCAGTCCTGAAAATTCCTTTGTGGAGTTCCCTGTCTCTGGTCTCCCTGCCCTCCCCAGGCTGCTGAGGATCCCAGGAATCTGAAAAGCTCCCGCCTTTTCCATTTTCCATTTAGGAATGCTGGACGTTTTGGGGTTTCAGGTTCCCTTCTCCCCTTATTCTCTGCTTTGGGGTGCCGGGGCTCCAAGGAGTCTCCCCTGCCCCTCTCCAAGCTGTTGAAGGTCCTGCAAATTGCAGCTCTCCCCCCTCTCTGGGCTCCTGGGGGACACAGGGCTCTGCTCCTCCAGGCTGCCTGTTCCATCACCCACCACTGGGACCCCCCAATGTCCCCACAAGGGACATTTTCCACCCAGCTTTGGAGTTCTTACTTCTCCAAACATCCCCAACCAAAAAAACCCCAACTCAGGGACTGCTCAGGATATCTGAGCCGAGCTCCCCATCTTGGGCTGGTAAGACAGGGGTCTGCTACAGAAGGTAGGAGCCTCCCTTGAAACAGAAAATATAAACCCCCTCTCTTCGAATTATAATTTTGAAATTAACAGGCTCTCAAGCAAAGATATGGCAATAGGCATATCAGTTCTGCAGTAGGAAAATTAAACTAAAAATGCAGTAGTAAAAAACCCACCACCAACAAAGCCCAAAAAATAAGACTCAGAATCCAACCTGACCCCCAGGTAGTCTGGGTGTTGCTGGCAGTGCAATCAAATCGTGTCTGCAGTCCTCCTGGAGTGACAGATGTGGCTTTGTTGAAGCAATGATCTTGTAGAAGGTGTAGATTTCCTCTGAAGATCCAGTGGTGATATAGATGGGTCTGGTCTTCCTCTGGGAATCCAGTGGAAACTGGCTGCTCCTGATGCTTTAAATCTCAGATTATATCCAGGTAGGAATGCTTGGCTCCTCCCTCTGGGTGGAGCATCTCACAATGGGATGATGAAATTTTATCAGTAATGCACTGAGAGGCAATGGCCCATTACCAGAAGATGTCCCTGGAGGGAGGATGGGTCATGGAAGAGATCAAGAACACTGCCCCATCTGGTGTTAACAGCTGGCCCATTAAGAGAAGATCCCCCTCAGAGATATGAGGAATGAATGGGTCATGGAAGAGATAAACAACCTGCCCTCCTGGTTTTAACAGAGGGTAATGGAATACATTTTTTCGGTTACATCTTGCATTGCAAGACAGGATTTGATGCTCCTTGCCCAGGCTCTCTCCAGAACACGCCCAGGCCAATGCTCAGCAGAGAAAAGCCCCGTGAGCAGCCCCAGGGTGGCCGTGGGCAGGCTGGGGGCAAACAGCATGGCTGGGACTCTGCAAGGTGCCTGGGGGAGACGAAAAGGAGCAGCAGAGCAGGGGCTGATCCATCCCCACTGCGCTGGACACCTCAGGGCAGCGTCCCACAGCGTCCTCATGCACCTGCCAACAACATCCCCCCTCTGCAGCCCTGGCCTCTCCCCCAGCTCACACAGGTGCCGCATCCTTGCAGGCACAGACACGGCAGCACTGGCTCAGGAGCCCCTGTTTGCACTGCCCAGAGCAGGCGTCAGCACCCCCATGGTGTTGGTGTGGGGAGATGAACCTGAGGGAGCACAAATGCCATCATCAGCCCCTGGGGCCAGGAAGGGCTGGGGGACAGCAGGGAAACCACTCAGCTTTGTGGTGGCCTCTGAAGTCAGCCAGAAAGTTTGTTCCCATGGGCTGTGAGTTTCCTGTGCCACTGCAGATGTTATTGCTCAGAGCCAGGGCGGCCGGGCAGCCACCCCCAAACTGCCCTCAGCATTTCCTCTGCTTCACCTTGGCTTTCTTTACACTTCCTGGTGCAAATTTCTTTCTATTGCCCAACCCTGTTCCCTTCACATCCCATCCCTGGTTGCCATTTCCTCTCTGGCCCCACTCCCCATTTCAGTTCCTGAGTTCCCAGCATCATGGGAACGTCCCTTGTGGAGCAGGATCATCCTCCAAGTGTTTCAGGAATTTTCTGCAGGCTCCTGCAGTGCCTCGTGCTGCTCCCTTGCCTGAGGCACCACAGGCCAGGGGGGCACATCTGGGCTGCTGTGTCTGGCTGTGGGGTTCCCTGTTGTGGGCAATGAGGAGGAGCTGCAGAGGCTCTGCAGGACTGACAGGATGGGCTTTGGGGCTGGGAGGAGAAGTTGAGGCAGATGGCCTCTTGATCTTCTGGAGAGGAGGCCCAGGGCTCATCCTGCAACTGCTGCAAGGGTGGTTTCAGAGAATCACACAATCAGCAAGATTGGAGAAGGCGATCACCAAGTCAAGCCTTTGCCCTGACACTGTCTTGTCTTCCCTGAGCCTCCTCTTCTCCAGGATAAACCACCCCAACTCCCTCAGCCACTCCTCACAGGACTTGTGTTTCAGACCCCTGACCAGCCTTGTTGTTCTTCTCTGGACACGCTCCAGCCCCTCCGTGTTCTTCCTAAGATGGGGGGCCCAGAAGCTGACTCAGCACTTGAGGTGCTGCCCAACCAGTGCTGAGCACAGAGGGAGAATCACTGCCCTGGTGCTGCTGGTCACACTGTCCTGATCCAGGACAGGAGACATTGGCCTTCCTGGCCTCCTGGGCACACTGCTGGCTCATGTCCAGCCTGCTGTCCATCTGTCCCTGCATTTCTCTTTCTGCCTGGCCACTGTCCAGCCACTCTGTTCCCACCTTGTCGGTTGTTTATCCTGGAGAAAAGGAGTCTCAAGGGAGTCAAGGCAGTGACAGGGCACAGGTTGGACTTGATGTCCAAGGCCTTTTCCAACTTTTCTGATTCTGTGACTCTCTGAAACCACCCTTGCAGCAGTTGCAGGATGAGCCCTGGGCCTCCTCTCCAGAAGGTCCAGCATCTCAGGTCCCTCAGCTTCTCCTCACAGCCCCAAAGCCCATCCTGTCAGTCCTGCAGAGCCTCTGCAGTGCAGGGGAATCACTGGGCATCTGAATAGCAGAATCAATATGATTTTAGCAGAAGTAATTTATTTAATATTTTTATTTATATATATATATATATATATGTGTGTGTGTGTGTGCATTTTATGTTTAATATATATTTTGTCTATTTTAAACTCCAGTTATAGATTCTAGCACTACTGTCCACACACACAGGTGCCTCTCAATTGGCTGAGCCACTTGTTCACAAGGCAGGCGCACGTCCTTCAGGGCACTTAATTGGTCAAGCGTCCATCATCATGTTTTGTGTCCTCTGCGTTTTGTGTTGCTTTTAAACAGTTTCTCATGCTCTTGGTTCTTATTTTTAGTCCTGTTGTTATCTCAGTAGCCTTGAGGAATTCCTGTGAGCTCCTGGGCAAGGAGCCTCAAGCCCTGTCTTGCAATGCAAGATTTAACCAAAAAAATGTATTCTATTACCATCTGTGAACACCATTTGGGCCAGGTTGTTTATCTCTTCCATGACCCATCCCTCATATCTCTGAGGGGGATCTTCTCTTAATGGGCCAGCTGTTAAAACCAAATGGGGCAGTGTTCTTGATCTCTTCCATGACCCATCCTCCCTGCAGGGAGATATCTTCTGTTAATGGGCCATTGCCACTTTGGGAAGGGCTCTGGTGACCCAGGCTCCTGTGACCCATGCTGAGAAGTCACCTGTCCCTTTCTCTGCCCCTGGCAATGAGGTGAGGTGGGACTGAAGAACATTAGGGTCTGGCCATGGTCCCATCATTGTAGTTGAGCCCATCTCAGGTCATTTCTGGATGGGCTCTGCCCCAGCACACAGAGTGTGACCTCAGCCCTGACTCCGTCACAGCCGCTGTGCCTGAGCCCTGCAAAGCCTAAAGGTCACTGTCATGGGTTAGCACAGTTTGGTTTTTAGTTAGGGAGGAATGTGAAGTGTTACCCTGTCAGGACCCTAGAAATAGTTTTAGAAAGGACAAGGACTCTTCAGAAGCTGGTTTGAGATATCGGCATCTGCTTTGGCCACTGAGAATGTTGAATATGACTTTGGGCAGTACCCATATAAATCCTGGGTTTGTTCAGGTCAGGCCCTTTTCCTCCTGCTCAGCTGAACAGGTGACATCGAGTGGGTCCTGCTGCTCCCCACACCCCACCTCCCCCTTCGGGGGGAAGCTCGCCCGAGGCCCAGCCGGACTCCATCGGCTCCCGGGGGGAGGAGAGGTTGCAGCTTAACATCAACCACTTTGAAAAAACCTCCCCAGAGACCCCAGAGCAGGGAGGGATCTCCCCTGATAACAACTATGGGCCCGGTTTGGCCGAAGCTGCCCCGATTGTCACCGAGGGGTGGGCAGAGCTCTCCTCCCGCTGCCCTCCTCCGGTGTCTTCCAGACGGAGAAGAAAGAGTGGAGGGAGGAAACCAGGCTGATCTGAAATGGAGAGACTGCTGCCTGGAGCAGAAATCACATGGCCACTGCAGGCCTGGGCAGAGTTAACCCTGTTCTGGCTACATGGAGCTTCCAAGGCCTGACCCTTCCCTGAGAGAGAAAAGAAAGAGACAGAGGGGACGTAGGAAAGACACCGCATGAAGTCAGTGGAGCAGGAATGAAAGAACGGATAAAGATTATTAGAAGAGGGATTGAGGATGTGGACATTTTTAACCAAACTTTTCTGCTGTAAACTATGGAGAAATGGACTGTTTCTTGTAACATCTTAATGTTGTTTGGGGGAATGCTAGTTCTAGTCAAAGTTGGGGATTGATATGATTGAGATTTAAGTGGCAATCTTAAAGCCCCTTACTCCTGGCATAAGAGGAGGTCTCAGCCTTTAAGACCAAGATGATTTTAGAGAGAAAGTGATTTGAAGCCCTCAGCTCCTGGAGTAAAAGGAAGTCTCTATTTCTTTTGAGATAGAAACGATTTTAGAGCTAGAAGAGAATCCCTGTTTTATACTAGAAGAAGCTTTCTTAAACACTACCCCAAATACACTGAGAGGCCCATGAGTAGCCTGGGGAAGGGCTGCTAATGGGTGGAACAGCATAATCTGCAAAAATTCCAAGCAGTTGCTGATTTGTGACATTGAGAGCCCCAGGACTGTTTTTGTGTTGTGGCAAATGTCTCCATAAGACTTTAGAGAGACTCCTCTCCCAAATTGAGGAAAGATTTTGCTTAACTGGTGAAAGTGACTGAAAATCACAGGTTGTGTCTCTCTATGTTGTTTGTAAGAAAGTTAACATTTTGTAAGGGAAGGGAAGAGCATTTTGAAGTTTCATTTTGGGTTTTTGGGGTTTTTTTCCCATCTTTTCTTTTCTTTTCTTTTCTTTTCTTTTCTTTTCTTTTCTTTTC
>JAIXNV010000409.1:0-29563 GCA_020917445.1 Riparia riparia
ATGTTCCTGTCTTCTCAGGGCTTAATTTGATGCTGTACCTGTTGTCTCCTGGTTCTTCCCTAGCCAGGGGGGTTATGATGAAGATGAGCTAGTTGTCTTCTGAGCCACATGTAATAGATTATGAACACGAAGAAAAGGTCCAATAAGAATTTATTACATTATAGCAGGCAAAGCAAAGGCAAATACAGCGCTGGACGACAGGGGGAGTCTCGCTCCACCAACTGCCGTGCATTGACAGGTTTTTCAGTCTGTTTTTATCTTGCTTCTTTCCTCCGATGATGTAGGTGTGACGTGTTGCTGGGAGGGTCTCTTTCTGTCTCTCGGTGGTCTCAGATTGAAGTCTGTAGTTGTCCTCTTAACTAAGCTGGAATCCCTGAAACTTAAAGCTGATTAAGCCAGAGAGAGAGAGAAAAGAAATTGGCAAAGGTACGTTTGCCTATAAGCTTAGATAGTAACATAGTAACTTCCTGCTATCTTGAGTTATTTGATCTTCAGTGAACAAAAGAAATAGTTAATGTTTATCACAATTCCCCCATTTCTCTTGTTCTTACTTATTTTTGTTCACTGTATCTTTGCAGTTCTTGTCTAGCTAACTCTAAAGTTTTTAAATTTTCTTCTTCAGGTATCTGATCATACTTAGTCCTAAGAAGCGTAAGATGTGCCGCTTCCAGCCGGCTTTTTACTGTAATAATCAGTTTATTAAATATACATGGTCCAAAGGTAAGCCCAAGTGCTACCAGAATTACTGGCCCCGCAATAGTAGAAAGCAGTGTGGTTAACCAAGGGGAGTGGTTAAACCAATTTTGATACCAATTTTGATGTGCTTCAGTTTCTCTTTTCTGCTGTTCTAGCTGCTTCCTTAGTTCATTCATAGTATTGATTACTACTCCTGTGTGATCTGCATATGAACAGCATTCTTTGTTTAGCGCTACACAAAGGCCCCCTTGTTGTAAAAACAGCAGATCTAAACCCTTTCGATTTTGTAATACTACTTCTGACAGTGATCTCACTTATTTTACTAACCCATCAATTGCTTTTTCTATTTTACTTAAATCTTCATCTACAGAGATTCTTAGTGCTTTAAATTCTTTCTGTTGGTTGACTAATGAGGTTATCCCTGTTCCAGCTCCTACTCCTCCTACAGTTAGAAGAGTTGCTATAGTCAGGGCGGTGAAAAGTTCTCTTCTCATGAGGTGATGTTCTGGGGTTGTGTGCTGTTCAAGGACATAATCTTTTGGATGATAAGTAATTTTCGGTATAATAGTTATTTGAATACAATAGTCATGGGTGTGATTGAAAATTTTTAAAGATAAACAAGGAGTAATTCCTATACTCTGGCAAACCCATCGAGTATTGGGAGCTGGGAGCAACCAATCTGCTTTTTGTTTTTGCTTTGGGTCTTTTACAGTGATGTTACACAAATGTTCTCTATTAGGGGGAACAGTACCCACACACCGTCCCTGTCCGGTTACCTGAGAGAGCGTTACTCCTTGAGTAATTTCTTTAGTCTTTTTCCAAAGGCATTCTTTTGGATTAGTCCCATTTATTCTTCTTGCTTTAGCCATTACCCCAATGGCTTCATAAAAAGGAGGTCGGATGTTATAGCAAAGCCAGCATTCTCTTGTTAAATCAGGGTTTGTTCTATTTAGAATGCCATAACTAGCTTGCATTATTTTCCACAGAGTACTATATTTAGAGGCTTCTTCAGGGGCATCAGCCCGAGGCACTGTTAATTCTCCCGATCCACTGCTATTTGTAGTGTTTGTCCTGCTCTGCCCTACTACCAGTACTGGGTTTGGTCCTACACACCCCCCCCCCCCATCTCTGGCAAATGGGGAGCGGGTTCCTTCTTTGGATTATATTCCCCTTATCTCTCCTGGGTTCCTAAAGTCTAATTCTCCAATTTTTACTTAATAGCCATTCTTGTTTCTCCGGTTGGGTGACAGTGAGATAAACAAACGAGCAGTCCCCTGTATAGGTCATTTCTCCTGAAGGACCCCTCCATGGCTTTGTGCATCCTGCTGGTCCAAAGTCTGCTTGCAAATATTTATCATGCCCTCCCCTGGGTGTCCAGTCAGAGGCAATTGTTTCACAGCCCCAATATTCACAAAAATATTCCCCAGGATAATTACAATATCCTTTACCGTGATTTGAGCTTGGGCACATATAAAATCCCGTTAGGTTCAGTACTTTTCCACAATGATCTATGTTGGCCAGATCACACAATCCTACTCTGAAACCGGGTGCTCTTACAGTAGTTACAGTTTGCAAAATTTCATTGTCATCCCATCGCCATAGTGACCATTTAAAGGGTTGGTGTGGTAGATTGTCTAAGGCATTAATCCCTCTTAAGTATAACATCAGCAAAAGAAAAGTAATCGTCTGGGTCACGTGGTGAGCATCATTGGGGACATAGGAATGGGAGTATATCTGAGGATTGTTCCATTTCATAGACTGCAACCTGTCTCTCTGCCCAGGGTCCTTGCTCTTATTCCCATTTCTGAGGCAATTCTTCAAATATTGTTTTGTTGTCCTACCTTGGGGTTTCCTTCCTCCACAGCTTTTTACCCCTCTGCCATTCCCGTCGACTCGGTTGCCTCGAGCCACGGGGGGTACCATCTTCTCAGCAGCAGGGATATTCTTCAGGAGGTCCCCGGGGGTGACTCAGTTGCCTTTTGACATAGGAATCCCAGTTCCGATACTTAACCAGGGGTGTATCACTCCGGATTCCCTTTAGGCGTGTGCGGCAGGTGCAGTCAACAATTTCAGCTATGAACGGGATGGGTTCATTAGGGTGATAACAATAATATTCTGGTTCAATCCCTGATGCAAAAATCCTCCACTACTCTTCTGATCCTTCTACTAATCCCTCATATTTAACTTTATATTCTAGGATCCAATCAGTTATGTTCCGCTGCAGTACCCAACAGGGGCTGCAAATTCCTCTAGGAGGGGTTCCTTGCCTACAATGACTCCACCACCTGTCCCTGCAGATTTTACAAATATAACAAACAAAAGGATAACAATTACACTCCGTGTCTCTACACCTTATCTTAACATCAGAGTTACAAATTAATCCTTCCTCCGTGTAGTGTGGTTCTGGTGCATATTCTACACGGTGTCCATTCATTGATGATCTCTCCTCTGGATCCGTAACTTCAGGTCTCCGGGATTGCTTGTCACCTGCCACTCAGGAGTCGGTTTGCTCACTGGCCCTTTCATTCTGCTAGCATGGGTCCATCCCTTCTCTGCTGTTCTGACTGCAGTATCTGTAGTAAGCAATACCAGGTAAGGGCCCTCCCATTGTGGGGTCAGGGATGCTTCTTTCCAGGATTTTATCATTACCCAATCTCCTGGTTGCACTTGGTGCAGTTTTAAATCCAGTGGGGGTCTCTGAGCTAACCTTCCTTTTTTCCACAGATTTTCCCTATATTTCATTAGGCTGGTAATGTATATATTCATATTCTGATCCCTCAACTTTGGATGATCTTGTGGTTCCTCCATGTTGTAGGGCATTCCATACAACATTTCAAACGGGGATATTCCCATATCTGATCTGGGTTGTGTCCGGATATTTAGCAATGCTAATGGTAGACATTTTACCCATGACAGTCTGGTCTCAATCATAAGTTTGGTCAATTGTTTTTTAATTTCCCCATTCATTCTTTCTACTCTCTCCAAACTCTGGGGGTGCCAGGGGGTATGATAATCCCATTGTATTCCCATTATTGCCATCTTCTCCTTAATTATTTTGGATGCAAAGTGAGGGCCTCTGTCTGAGTCAATGATTTCTGTGACCCAATATCTGGGAATAATCTGCTCTAATAGGGTCTTGATTACTGTTTGTGCTGTTGCCTTTGCTGTAGGGAATGCCTCTACATAATGGGTTAGGTGATCCACTATTACTAATAGATATTTATACCTCCCAGTTTTGGGTAATTCAGTAAAGTCTAGTTGGATGTTAGCGAATGGCCGGTATGCTGTAGGTCGTCCCTCCATTAAGGATTTTCTTAAATTGGCCCTATTAACCTTTAGGCAGGTAACGCACCCCCTCACTACCTGCTTTGCCAAGTCATCTGCCCCAATACACATATGTTTGGTGGCAAACTGATCTACCAATGCTTGTGCCCCTCAATGTGTTTTGCTATGTATTCTCCTCATAATATACATAGCTATGGATTTAGGCAGTACAGTTCTATTATCCTCTGGAAGTCGCCATTCTCCTTCTGGGTCTTATCTCAACCCCATTCTTTTCATCTTTTCTTTTTCCTGCATAGTAAAACTATCTATGGTAGATAAGCACTCATGTGCCAATCTATCTTCGCTTGGCCTTCCATATAAGAATTGGGTTGGATTTTGTAAGGCTGTTACCTCCAGGGTTAAATTTGGGGAGTCTAATAGGATTCCCTCATACTTCAAGAGTCGGGCATCCATTATCCATTTTTCTGCCTTTTGTTGCAAAATTCCCCGTTGAAAGTGATTTTATTAGCCTCCTCCACCAGCAGGGCGCAGGCCACTATAGCCTGTAAACATGTAGGCCACCCCCTGCTGACAGGGTCTAACAGCTTAGATAAGTACCCATTCTTTCCCTCTGGGGAGATGGGTTACTGTTTAACCCTTATCGGTGTCTCTGGATCTTTAATGGTTACCGAGAAGGGGGTTATATTCAACCTTCTTACACTATCAGGAGTGTGCCATACTTCTGAGTTAATTTTTTTTTTTTTTTCCTCATCCTCTACTCTCAAGGGACAGAGTTTTATTTTGATTTCTTCATTTACTACTTCTATATTAATACCCATTTCTATAATTAAGTCTCTCCCTAACAAATTATAATCTGCTTCTGGTACTAGCAGAAGGTTCTCTATTCCCATTTTGGACCTCGATTCCACCAGTACATTCTTAATAACAGGGACTTCAAAGGGCTCCCCCTTCACCCCTACCACTTGAGCAGTTTCCTTTGATATTTTACATCCCTTAGCCGCTTCTTGCCATTTCTCCGAAAATGTCCTTTATTTCCACAGTAGAAGCATATGCCTCCATCCTTTTTCTCTACCCAGGGAACCCCTCCCCCATTTCTCTGGGCCACTTGACTTGTTTTTTGGAGGGGCATCAATTCTCCTAGTTTCCCTTACTGCTGCCACTATCATTCTTACTTGTCTCTTGTGACTCTCTTCATCTCTTCTCACATATACCTTCTGTGCTTCCCTCAATAGCTCATCTAGGTCTCTATCTTGCTAATTATCTAATTTTTCTAACTTCTTTCTGATATCTTCCCATGATTTAGCCACGAATTTTGTTTTTGGTAGTGCTTGCCCTGCTTGTCTCAGGATCTAAGCCCGAGTACATCTGCAGGTTTTTTCTCAAGCGTTCTAGCCAATCCGTAGGTGTCTCCTCCTTTTTCTGTCTCTCATTAAATGCTTTGTTGATATTCTGCTCCCTAGGCACTGCTTCCCGGATCCCCTGTACTATTATCCCCCTCAGATCCTGCATATTTATTCTGTGATCTTGCTGCTGATGATTCCAATTGGGATCTTGCAAAGGCCACTTGGTGTCTGCTAAAGGTCCTTGTGCATGTTGTGCATCCCATATTCGCATCCCCGCTCGTCTAATCATATTTCTTTCCTCAGCCGTGAAGAGAATATTCAATATGGCTTGCAACTCGCCCCAAGTATAAATACTGGGTCCCAAAAATTGGTCCAGTCTCTCGGCCACCCCCGAAGGATCTTCCAGGAGGCTCCCCATCTCCCTCTTAAATTCCCGAACATCCCCAGAACTTGAAGGTACTGAAACAAACCCTATCGCTGCGTGAGGCCCCCCCCCCCCCCCCCAGGCATTTCTCTTAGGGGATATAGGTTGTGCTGTCTAGCCCGACCTCGGGTTATGGGTCCCTGCGGTCCCTGCACTTCCTCGGGGGGCTCGGGATTATTCCCTGCTCCCTGAGGCTCTATTGGAGGTGCATCCGGAATCTGGGGGTTCTGAGGGGGTATGTAAGGAGGTGGGATTAGTAAAGCTTCTTCCTCTTTACTCCTGTCTTTCTTTCGTCCTCCCTCTTTGAGGGGAAACAGGAGCACTTCACTCCCAGGTCTTGTAACCCATACATTAGCATATTCACTTTCTTCCTGACTAAAAGGAATTTTAGTGTTTACCCACAAGTTGAGTTTTTGCCTTATCCAATCTTCTGATGATCCAAAAGTAGGCCAAAAAATATTCCAGGAAATCTCCTTTCCACCCCATACTACCACACAATAATGGATCATTTTAGCTTTATTTTTACCCCCTGTGTTAGGGTAATGTTTCCAATTGTCTAATATGAACCCCAGTGGGCTATCTCTAGGCACCGGGGGAACTTTTATGGGAGTAGAGGGCCTGCTCTTCCCCTGTCCCATCTTCTGGAGTGCCCTCACACAAGTGTGGTGCAGAAGTCACTCGCTTCCCCTTGTTCGTGGCTCACGCCCTCGCGGGCTATGAGAACCGCACTACTGAGGGTCCACAATCACTTGGAGAATCCGAGCTGCCGGTTCTCCTCTCAGACACACACACACTCGCAGCATTCCAGGGATACCCGACCCAGACTGAACGGAATCTTCCACACAGATACTCACGCATCTTGCGCCTTCGTCCGGACCTTCGTGCACAAAGTTTATAGGGTCTGCCGGCTTCCTTTGCCTAATGCCTTGAATTTAGGTTCGTCGGTCCAACCGAGACAGGAATCGGGTCTACCAGGGCCGCCGACTGACCAGCGGGGCGCCTCCCAGGCAGAACCAAAAGTCCTATCTTGCAGGTGGATCCGAGTCACAGGGCACCAAATTGTAAGAGATTATGAACACGAAGAAAAGGTCCAATAAGAATTTATTAGATTATAGCAGGCAAAGCAAAGGCAAATACAGCGCTGGATGACAGGGGAGTCTCGCTCCACCACCTGCCGTGAATTGACAGGTTTTTCAGTCTGCTTTTATCTTGCTTCTTTCCTCCGATGATGTGGGTGTGACGTGTTGCTGGGAGGGTCTCTTTCTGTCTCTCGGTGGTCTCAGATTGAAGTCTGTAGTTGTCCTCTTAACTAAGCTGGAATCCCTGGAACTTAAAGCTGATTAAGCCAGAGAGAGAGAGAAAAGAAATTGGCAAAGGTACGTTTGCCTATAAGCTTAGATAGTAACATAGTAACTTCCTGCTATCTTGAGTTATTTGGTCTCCAGTGAAGAAAAGAAATAGTTAATGTTTATCACACACAGAAGACTGAAGCAAGGGGAACATTCACAGTGATTTCAGTGGGCTTTAGCCAACACTCTTGTATTTCTCAGGATGTTAAATACGTGAAATACAATAGTTTTATTTTTAATCTCCGAGATAAGCCACTCAAGCTACAGTTTTCTCATTCTTTTCCCACACTCCTGGACAAAATGCTGCATGGAATTGAAACCCTGTTATTTATTGGAGTGACAGCTTCACTGGGCTGGGTGCATTCACAGTAGTGTGTTCAGGGCTGCATCAGCAGTGTGGTAATTTGTTGAAGCAGCACAGAGGGCAGAGTCTCATAACTCCATTAAATAATTACTGCAGATAACTCATTACTAACCCTTCTTAAAATTTACCCCAAAGGGGTTATATACAAGTAATGATTAAAACTGACCTAAATCATAATGTAATTAAAAGAAATTAAAATGAAAACTGAAAATGTTCAGCAACCTCAGGCCACCACATTAATGATTCACTTTAATGTGTTTGTAGTTCTGCAATAATGGCCTTTGTGTGCATGTGCTTCTTGGTTTATGTCTGATATTATTTTACCACTGGAATACTTTGAAAATGGATGCAGGCTGTATGATCTCAAGTGCCTATATGGATGTACATGTGCTTTCTTCTCACATTTTAGGGGTTTCAGTGAAGCCAGCATGTCTACTTATGTGCAGAATGCAGATCAAGGCCTATATTTTTCACTTCGTCATTAATTAGTTTCTCTGCTATACAATAAGGACCTTCATGTCATTAGTATGATTACCATGGCAGTGTTTCTGTGCTGTAAAAAAGATAGTTCACAACTGGCATCTCTTGCCTGTCCGATCTTGGTTGTGCTTGCATTTGTTATATAAGAAGGAAGCACAGTCAGACCAGTGGAGAGATGCCAAAGTCACTGACCATGCAGAAAAGCAGAGGTTGCTCCTGAACTTCCATGGCAGAGCCATTTAGGGACATAACAGAATCAAACCTGGTGTCCCAGAATGTGGCACGTGCACAAATATGGATGAAAGCATCAGGTGTTGGCCCTTTGTTACTTTTATTTCTACTCCAGGAAGGAGAAGGTTTGAAGAAACCTCATTCTGAACATTGACACATTTTATGGATGATATAAATAAAGGTTTCTCAGTAGTAAAAAGAATTTTATTATTAATAGCCACTGTGTTTGTGAGTTGGACTTGAGGATCCTTTCCAGATCAGGATATTCTGTGATTCCTTGTTGGAGGGGTAGAAATGAACTGGTTTATACTGGTCATGCAGAATTTCTTCCTTTAAATAAAAATATACAGCATCTGCAGTTCTGTCTTCTGAAAAATGTCTTTTTGCACCAGTTTTTGGGGCACTGACTTCAGCCTCATCTGTAAGTGTGTCGCCAGCTGCTTGTGAAGGAAGGTGCTGCTGAAGAGGAGCAGGTGTGCGAGCAGACCTAGCACCTCCTCAGCTCTGAAATGGGAAGAGACAAAAGGCCAGCAGGCTATTAATATTTTTGACTTGCCATGTTTGTCACAAGAACGGTGGAAGATGTAAGAAGCCACATGTTTCCAGGCTCTTGCAGAGAAAACGTGAAGGATACTAAAACCTTCTCCAAGGGTTTGTTCCCTGACCATCCATCGGGATCTTGTCCCAGCCCTCTTCTGATGGCTGGATTATTATTTATTATATTATCTGCTTCTTTGGGGGCTGCCACTGCAGCTGGCACCTCACTGTGCGTGCTAAATGCCTCTCCATAACAGAAAGTGGGCAGGCTCTCCTGGAGAATCCTCTTTTCTCATGGAGTTAGAAGTGCCACTTCTAACTTCTGCTAGCTTGCTGAGCATGCTGATTGATTCTTGTTTATCCTCTTTTCTACCAAATGTATCGTTTGGGGTGGGGGAAGGGGAATGGATTTTCTTGATGACCTCAAAGAAAATGCCAATGGAAGGCAGCAAGAAACTATGAGGCAGTAGTCAACTTGGCAAGAGAAAGCAGAATATATGGACAGAAGAAGGTATTGTAGTGTCTGATGTTGCTTATTTTGTTTCTACAGTACTACTGTAATCCTCAAACTTCTATTTTTTAGAACTGACTGTCATGCCACGGGGAAAGGAACAGATGTTCCCATTTGTCTTGTGATGTGGCTCAAAATCATTTACATTTTCTGGCCTAAAATGACACGACATGACATTTGCCATTTTTGTATCTCCTTTGGAGTGAGTGACAGATTGTTGCTCAATTACCAGTGTAATAGAAAAGCAAGTATTGTGAGGACAGCTTTCACCTAAAGGAAATGCAATCACTGATTGCTGCAGCAGTGGGAAGAGAAGGATGGCAGATACCGTAGGAGCCATCCAGTGGAAAAGACATTTTTATTATAAATAATATCATGGGCAAGACTGAAGGAAAATGTACTGGCTCTGGCTTTTCTGCCTGGAGTAAAGGAGAGCCAGAGGTGAATAAAAATATGGTGGAAAAAATTGTCTCACTACTCTTTTAAAATATATTTCCAGCTCTTTGCCTTGAGGACATGCTCCTTAAAGCCTTTCCATTTGCTCTGCACACAGTTCCAGTGGAGAGCAATAACAGCAAAAAGACTCTTCATCAGTCAAAGACACTCAGTGAGAGACTCATTAGAAGTGTTTTTTAAAAGTGGAAAAACCTGTTTGTCGAAGACTTTGGGGTTAGTCGCTTCTCCACTCTATAGTTTGCTTTCTTGTCAGTGTATTCATGCTCTGCTTCCTCCCTTTCTCACAAGATAAATAGATACTCCTGGCCAAGCAGAGTTTAACCATTCCTTCTGCAAGTTATTTACTTGATCATCATTTGCCCAGTCTTAATTTTTAGCATTTCCTTTTCTCTGTTTCTGCCAAAGTCACTTGCCAGGCACAATGCTTTCTGTCAGCACACTGATCAAGATGGATTCTCATGTCATGATCCAGTCAATCTATTGGATTGGGTCAGAGTGCTAGAGGTGAAGTTTCTGCCCAAAGTCTTTTACATTTTTCTTTCTAAAGGAACAAAATGAAGTGAAAACACGTTGAGAATCCTGTAATTTATGTTCTGTCGGACTAGTTCTAAACAGGGAATGTCCAGTGAAATAATACATTTAGGATTGAGAAAATGTGGTTTTTCTGATAATCTGCTGAACCAGATGATCATTCAAACTTTCTCTTGTAGTTTAAGTTTTTTCTGAGTGACCTAAAATATATAGTTCCTTGGCAATAAATACAAATTAACCCTTGAAATACCTGGTTTTAGTCAAATAAGTTGTGGTTATAATCATAATAATGAATGTAGAGACAAGTATCATCTGGAAATGGAGTTTTGAATTTCGAATGCAGTAAGATAATGGCTGGAATTAATTTCAGTGATAGATCAGTAGTTACATTTATGCCTGACCTGCTTTTTCTGGTTGTGAAGTTCTTTCTGCATAGAGTGAAACATGTTACACTTGACCATGATTGAATCCTTGAAGCTTTGGCACTGCTCATTTTACAGTGATGCAATAATCTCTTTAGGTCTGACCTTTTGGTAAAGATGTTTCCATTACCGCTACACTGCTGTGTTACAGGATTATCTTTATTTAAGAATTGCTTGCTGCATAGCTTGATGGTGACAAGCCTGTGTTCTAAGAGAAAAGGGGTGGGGGAGAGAAAAGTTTAGCTAACTTTCTATTTTGCATGTGGTCCTCCTATTGTGTGTGGGTGGGCAGGCAGAAAACAATACCTTTTGATTTCAAGTCAGGGAATGAAGTCAGGGAAAGAAAAGCCCCGCAGGTTTTGTCACTCCGTTTTGGTCATCCACATAACGCAATGTTTTACAGGTTAGAGCTCACTAATGTGCTAAGAAATCACTATGGCAAGTCATCCTTTCAGGTTAGGATTCATACAAAGAGTTACCAGGAGGGCAGCAAGCCCAAGTCCCTGCTGGTGGCCATCAGCCACACCCTGCCCACCTCTCTTCTCTCAGGTGAGGGGTATCAAGTTCCTGCTCCTTCTCCTCTCCTCCAGAGAGCAGCTCTGTGCAGGGCCAGCCTTGGAAATTATTCTCCACTAGTCCCATCTGCTGGATGCCAGGAAGAATTGCCTGCTGGAAAGAGGGAAAGCATTGTAACTCAGCCTTTAAATATCAGCTGGGCGCAGTGTGCCACCAGATGTACATCTGCCGGTGGAAAATATGTGCCCTCTCTGTTTTCATTCCATCCTCCTGATCACATTTGAACCACTGCTATTCCCACCACCAGGTTCCATGTGTTAAATAAAAGCAAGGTGGCCGACACAGGGAACTTTAGCTGTGTTGCTTTAGAGAAGCTGTAATCAGAAAACCCGGCAGCCAGCAAAGATCACAGAAAAAAAAAACACCCAAAAAACCCAACAACAACAACAAAAAAACAACACCATCAAAAACGTGTATTATCATCATCATCCAAGCATTTCCAGGCCTGGGAATGAATTTCCCTTCTCGCAATGTATGTGCTCAGCAATCAGCTTTTCAAATAACTCATTAAGGCTGGTGCTCAACTGTTGTTGTGGTGCTGCAGAGAAGGGAGCGCAGCTGTGGCATCCCGCATGCAGCTCTGCAGCCTCTCATGTCATTATGAAGCTAAAAGAGCCTTTTCCATCCCTGGCAATAGAGAATTCCTGATATAGTTCCATCCCTGGCGACAGAGAATTCCTGATATATTTCTACTCAGGGCAAGCAAAGTTTAGGAGACCCATAGATATTTTTCAGGGTTTTAGCTGTACTCAGTGGTTACTTGCTGTTTGGTACTTGCCTTCTGAAGGGGAGCTGGAGGGTAGCAAATGGATCATGAATGTGAAGTAGTGGAGAAAATTAAGAATGAATGTGAATGTAAAAAGGGGGGAAAATCATTCAGTCCTAGCAATCTTACTTTGGTTTGATGTGCTCTCTTCATTACAGCCATTTGTGATACATTTTTATACTTTACATGAAGTGGCTTTTACTTTAAAATTCAATTCAGTTGATTCTTACCTTCCATAGGCATTGAAGTGAGTTCTGCAGGTCAGAAACACAGTCACTTCAAGGATCCTGTTGAAATGTTACGGGAGGAAAATAATCCTAGGAAAAAAACTCTTTATAAAATACATGGAAGTTCAAGCAACAATTTCATTTATTGCAGACTGTCTTTAGGGATGCATCCCTTTATTTGGTATTATTTCCAGTGGTCCTATTGAGATAAAATCAATAATTCTCATCTTGAGCTATAGAAACATGACTGATTTAAATGGAACTGGTCCTGCTGGCAGGTTTTTTCAGCTTACATTTACATCTCTCCTTTTTTATCACAGCACCCTGCTGTAAATTAACAGTTTGTGCTAGATTGGTTACAATTAATATTGCACTGCTCCAGTTACCAATAAAAAGATGTGCCATAAATGATTTTTATGTGTTTTTCTCAATAGGTGGTAATGGTGCGGTGGACAAGCGAAACACTGATGAAAGCAAGACCCAGAGCCAAGAAACAGGTTTGTGCCCAGCTCCTTAAAAGGCCTGTCTTAGGTTTTAACCACTTTGAGGAACAATAATCTTAGTGAGTGCTTTTGAAGGGGAATGTTTGTATGTTTTCACGAGATCACCTCAGGTCTTGAGCAATTCTCCCATTAGAGACGAAATCTTCATTCATTAAGAACCAATGTGTTGCAGCGCAGGAATGCAGACTCCTCTCCAGTTTACCAGCTCAACGTGCTCCCTTTAAGGTGCCTAATCTAGCTAATCCTCTCACATGGAATAAATATTTGTTTCCCCTCTGCGCAGAATAGGAATGAGGGAAAGAAATGTGGGGAAGGAGGAAGCAAGCAGCAGGCTCCTTCTGATGAAAACTCAGCTCCTGAATATTTTTAAAGGGTGTTTTCAAGTTTTAAAAAATTGTCTACACAAGTCACTGTGGTTATGAAGATTTAAATCCATAGAGAAAAATATTGCATATGCTGTGAGTGAATGTCAGAATTCACGAGTGGTGGACCATGCAGGTGACATGCTTATAAATTAATGTGAGTTCAGTATGTTGGAATACAGTGTAACTCCATGCTCACAAGAGATTTTTTTTTCTTCTGTTTATGGTTGTATTTTTCATGCTACACAACAATGTGCTTTGCAAGAGACATCTATGAATTGATAGAATGAATTAGCTGCCAAAAGACCTGAAGTGGCAATCAAAATGTCTGTCTATTCCCTTATTTCTTAAGTATTTCTTTAACTGTAGTATTACACGTAGCATACTGCTTTTCTCATTTGATTAGGATTTTTTCCCCATTGTAAAGCAGAATGTTCCCTAAACATTATTAAACCAGAGAGGGTAAAAGGGTTTTCTTTGAAATTTCTTGAGCCAAACGTGGCCAGTCAGCAAACAGAGAAGATAAATTTAGAAGGCCTGGATTCCTGACTTACCTGATTTGTTTCTTGTACTGTGATAATGAGAAATCCATTGAATGAGGGTCTTCCTTTTGTCCTGTGCATTGGTCACCGTGTAGGTAAGAGGGCAGCTTTTCTCCCTGCCTTCCACAGGTCACTGTTCTGCAACTGAGTGTTAACATCTGATGCTGCCTGTACGTGCTTGAAGTCCTTCTGTGTTTTGTGTCCTTTTCATCACCTCTTCTGTATGTCCTAATGAGGGGCAGGCAGTGGGAGGTGAAGCCAGAAGCAAACAGTATTAGAGAAGAAAGTAGACACCCATGGACCTCAGCAAACGTTATCCTCCCCAAGATAAGTGCATGGTGGTGTTCTGTAAGTGTGGGAGGGCAATCACATATCCTTCACTGTTTTTTTCACTTCCATGCCAGTTGTATTTTAAACAGGCCAAGGGGACCAGGGAGAAGAATGAGTTATTCAGTGTGAATTGAGATTCTGTTTTGAATCTCTGACTAGACTGGGGCATATCTCTTTCCAAGCAGTTTTGAGCTTTTAACTTTACCAAGTGCTGCTTGACTGCTAGCTCACCTAAGAGCTAATACTGCCTGGAGCTCCTGGCTCCAGTTGCAGAGATTCCTGTTAAACCTGATTATAACATCTGCAGACGCCCAGTGCAGCCCACTGTGCTTATCAGTGATAGTCACTCTGATGGGGTGAATATTTTGGTTTGATCGAATAAAATACTCTATTTTTTTTTCCCCCCCCAGGAAAATTAAGGAATATTTACCTCTTGAAACTACTGCTTTGCTACTGTAGGTGTTTTAAATGCACTGTGCTTTTTCCCAAAACTCCTTGTTATGACTTGTTGCAGTATGAGCTATCAGAGCGGGTTTATCAGAGCCATGATATGCATTCTTTTGCTATCTTGTATTGGTACTCATGTGCTGCCTCCGTTGAGGCGTAGCGACCTGGTTCGGGAACGACACGGCAGCCACACCCAGGCTGCTCGGACCACTAGCTCACAGACACCAATGTGGTGGACGGCTAATGGCGTTTATTAACTGGTTACATGGAGTTATAAAACCTCTGTTTGCTACATCACATCCGTCTGCTTACGTTACAAGTTAGGTGTTGCTTACCTTATCAAGGACACTAACCAAATAAGTGTTGAGGGAGGGGTTCTGTCTGCCCGTACATCGCGATATCTTCCGACCGCCTGTCCCTAATCTCCCACATTTCCCCCCCCTCCCATGACTAAGTAAAAAAGTATAAAAGTATAAATGTTTACAAAAGTATAAATGTTACAAAAGTATAAAAGTATAAATGTTATAAAAGTATAAAAGTATAAATGTTATAAAAGTATAAATGTCATAAAAGTATAAAAGTATAAATGTCATAAAAATATAAAAGTATAAATGTTATAAAAGTATAAATGTTATAAAAATATAAATGTCATAAAAATGCAAAAGCTGTTAAAGTTAGTATAATCGGATACAAAAGTGGTACAAAATGTTAGTAACAAGCACACTTCATGGTAATTGCAGGCGTTCGACAAACAGGACGTTAACTTTTTCTAAACGGCTTCTAACAAACGACACTAACTTGTTTAAAATGCAAGGTCCAAAAATCAGTACCAATAGTATTATGGTGAGAGGACCTATTAGGGTGGAAACCAGGGTGGCCAGCCATGGAGACTGACTGAACCATGACTCGAACCATCCTCGTTGGGCCTCTCTCTCTCTCTTTCTCTGGGCCAGTCTCTCTCTCAGCTCGGCCATGGAGTCTCGCACGACTCCGGTATGGTCTGCATAAAAACAGCATTCTTCTCTCAAGGCGGCACACAGGCCTCCTTGCTGCATGAGCAAGAGGTCCAGTCCTCGCCTGTTCTGCAGGACGACTTCCGAAAGTGAGGAGATAGATCTTTCCAGAGAGGAGATGGATTTTTCAATTCTCAG
The DNA here is from genome assembly GCA_020917445.1 of Riparia riparia. NCBI lineage: Eukaryota > Metazoa > Chordata > Aves > Passeriformes > Hirundinidae > Riparia > Riparia riparia. The sequence goes on from JAIXNV010000409.1 coordinate 15,534, forward strand.
TAAGTCTTCGTCAATTGTCATTTGCAGCTGAGAGAGTCTTTGATGTTGGGTCACGAGAGCTGAAACACCTGTGGCTGTGCCAGTGGCTCCTAGGCCAAGGAGCATTGCAATGGTTATACCTGTTATTACTTCTCTTTTGCGGAGCTGCATGGTTTCTTCTAAAAAGCGATACATTTCTTCTTCTTGGTGATACAGGACTCTAGGAACAATCAGAACTTGGACACAAAAGTCAGCAAGGTTATTGAATTTGCTAAGGTACACACAGGGTGTTATTCTAAATTGTTGGCAAACCCAATTCCTGGTAGGAATGGGACTGCCCACTTGTCAGTATTTCGACTAGGTTGGATGAACTCAGTACAGATATTTCCCATCTGCTTTGCTGCGGTTACACTGCCAAAGCACTTGCCTCGGCCTGTGACTTGACTCAGGGTAATTTCCCTCCGGGGGGTGTCCCACTTACAGTTGTGTGGATTGTTTGCTGCAGAATATTCGAAAGGAGCATCAAAGGCGACACCCTCATAAAAAGGAGGCTCTGCATTATAACATAACCAGCATGATTTTGTAAAGTTTGGATTGGATTGGTTCAACGACAAAAAGGTAGCATTTAACACACCAAGAAACAGATTGTAGGGAGCTGACTTAGGTTTTTGGTAAATGGCTAAAGGACGGGATGAGGAGGAGGTGCTAGATGTGGCCTCCCTCTTGTGTCTGCGTGCTGCGAGACTCTGATAGGGTTTGAAGGACTGGGGCACTGAAGGTGGGAGTCTAATAATTTGCACATTCACCCAGAAGTTACGAAAGGAGCGAACAAACACTGACCATACCTTTCCTGTGGCCCAACTCACATGGGTCGGCTGCAAAATTGTCATTGCATAGTTCTTACAGGTGTGTCGTCTGCCGTCTTGGGGTGTGTATATCAATCCGTCCATCCCGAACTTAGGTTCACGACAGCCGTGGGGAGCGTACCTGACTTGCAGGAACTTGTCAGGTTGCTGTGGTTGCCATCTATCACTCGTCACGATAGTTTCACATCCCCAATACCCACAATACCCGTACTTCGGATGGCTACAGTAGCTTTTACCTGGGTTGGAGGCAGGGCACCAATAGGTTTGGTACAATGAAGAATCCCCAATTTTAGGGAATCCTAACTGTGAGGGAAATATGTCAGTTAGCTTAAACTCAAAGGATGGGACGTCTACCGTAATGATTTCTTTGATTGCCTCATCACTTGAAAGATGGCGCAGGATCCATCTGAATGGTTGGTGAGGGTAATACACTACGTTTGCTTGCCCTCTGCCTACAAGATCCAAAAATAAAATTACACAAAGACACCGTAGTTGCTTGGATCTCACCGGTGCAGGATTTTTGGGCGCTGCTGGGTTACTTGGAGGTTCACCACTTTCTTCTGGTATAGGAGTGTACGTGTCACGGGGGCGTCCAATGATCCAATCCTGCAAATGAGACCTCACAATTTTCATTAGTTCTATTCTGAAGGTCTGGTTTGATTGACTTAAGTGGACACCATTTTACTTTACCATCTTTTTTAACAGCTGCGTACCCTCGCCCCGCAAGCACTAGTCTCCAGCCCTGTTCCCACTCTCCTAGTTCATTCTTAACCACAACGTGCGGGCCTTCCTCAAGTGCTTGGGTGGCCCAGTGTTTCTGGGCTGGGCTGATTTTCTCATCTCCCCTAGAGAACTGATTGAGTGCTAACAGAGCAGTTGCTAGCATACGTGTCTGGTCTCCCGGGGGAATGGAACTGGTGAAGCCCTCTGTTTTTGCTAGTACCTCTAATTTGGCTTTCAGGGTTTGATTTGCTCGCTCAACGATGGCCTGCCCGGTGCTGTTGTACGGAATGCCGTGTACTAAAGTGATTCCCCATTTAGCAACAAATGCCTGAGTTGATTTTGAGACAAAATTTGGGCCATTGTCTGTTTTAATTTGCTTTGGAATGCCCAGCCATGCCATGGCTGTCAGCCAATGCTGAATGGTTGCCTTGGAGTCAGTTTTTGGGTGTTGTGTGGCTACAATCACTCCACTATATGTATCTACAGTCACTGCGAGCCACGCTCGGGGTTTTAGCAACTGACACAGTGTAAAGTCTGTTTGCCATATTTCTGAGGCTTTGAGGCCTCTGGGGTTGACTCCACTGGACCACAGTGGTGATTTCTGGCAGTGAGGGCATGTGGCCACAACGTGTTTCGCGTCGGCGGTTGAAATCCCACATTTTTTCGCTAGTGCTTTAGCTCCGATGTGAAGAGACTCGTGTAGCTGACGGGCATCTCTCAGTGTCCACAGTCCTTTTGCAGCGGTGTCTGCCTTGTCGTTGCCGATTTGAAAGAATCCTTTGACTGGATTGTGGCTATTAACGTGGATGACAGATATGGTGCCTTTTCGCGAAAAGAGTGCTTCTTCAAGCATCATGGCCACTGTGGGCACTGCCACGCCGGGCCCTGACATGGCTAGGCAGAGCCTGGCCACGAATAAAGAGTCAGTTACGATGTTGAGGTGCTGTTCAGGGAACAGTCCACACGCTAGTACAACGGCAGCTGCTTCGAGTTGTTGAACTGAAAGTGTGGGGTCAGTTGTTTTGATGCATTGCCACTGCTCTCCTGACTGCCACACTGCTGCTGCAGTTGAGGTTAGCGAAGATGCGTCTGTGAAGATCGTCGGTCCTGGCTGCGGTCGGTCGACGATTTTTGGCGGGAGATCAATGTCGACGATTGCAAGCAACTGAGTCCAAGGGGGTTTTGCTGCATAGCGAATCTCTCCTCCAAAACCAGTGAGGGCAATGGCTAGATGCTCTGATATTGTTGGCAATTGCGCAGAAAGCTGCTTGCGGAAGGGCAAATATATCTTGGTGGGTTCAGTGCCTAAGTGCTTCAGGGCAAGTTTCCTGCCTTTCATGATGAGGTTGCCAAGACACTCAGCTCCTGGGGAAAATGCGCGTGACGGTTTCCCCAAGACCACCCACAGTATCGGTTGAGCTTTGTCGGGTGGCCCTTGGGCCAGTGCTCCTACTCCTCCTTTTTTTGTAAAGTGGACGTATAAGTCAATCGGTGCGCTTGCATCCCATCTGGTGAGTGTGCTCCTTGACATTTGTTTTTCGATAAAATCAAGCGAGCGTGTTGCTTCTGGTGTCAGTGTTTTCTGCTCCCATGAGTTTTTCCCTTTCAAAAGGTCATTCAAGGGGTCCATGACCTTGGGAGGAATCAGGATGATGTTGCGGAGCCACTGTAGAGATCCTACCAATTGCTGCATGTCATGAAGCGTCTCAATGTCTCGGTGGATTTTTATCTGAGGAGGGGTTATGTAGGAGCTTGAAATCCCCACTCCTAAAAAGGTTACACATGGTCCCTTTTTTATTTTTGCACTTGCAATTTCAAAGCCATTTGTTTTTAAGGTCTCTGAGACTGTTGACACTGCCCGGTCTACCTGGCTCGCTGATGGTGCGGCAATCAGGATGTCATCCATGTATTGGACAATGGTCACGGTTGGGTCACTGCGTCGGACTGGCTCCAGTGCTCGGTCCACCGTGATCTGACAGATGGTGGGTGAGTTGACCATTCCTTGTGGCAGTACCTTCCACTGGAAGCGCAGGTTAGGACGCTGGCTGTTCGGGAAGACGATGGAAAAGGCAAACCGCTCTTTGTCTTCATCGTGCAGGGGTATGGAAAAGAAACAGTCTTTAATGTCAAGCGCTGCACAAGGCTGCCCTTTTGGTATCATTGAGCTCATGGGCAGCGAGGTTTGCACGGGGCCCATTGGTTGAATTTTCTTATTTACCTCACGCAGATCATGGAGAAGGCAAAACCCTTCGCCGCTCAGTTTGGGTATCACAAAAACTGGGGTGTTCCATGGGCTGGTGGAAGGCTCGACATGACCTTTCTGCAATTCACGATCAACTAGCTTAAGAAGAGCATCTATTCGAGGCTTTGACAGGGGCCACTGCTCAACCCACACTGGGTCAGACGACTTCCACGTCAGCTTGATCGGTGGGAGTGGGTGTGCTGCAGTGGCCCTTATGGTAAATTTGTCACCCTGGCTTTTAAAAGGGCTAACGCGTCTCTCCCCAGCAAATGTGGGACTCCTGACATGACATATGGAAAAAGGGTGATGGTTTTTTCTGGTCCTTTTTCAGTGTGGAGTGTAATTGCTATTAATTGGGTACTCTTGCGAGCTCGGCTCAATCCCCCAACTCCACCTACCATGGGTGCGTCTTGTAATTTCCAGTGTGGGGGCCAATTTGTCTCAGAAACAACAGTGACGTCTGCTCCGGTATCAATCAGAAAGGGGACACTGATGGCAATGTCATCTAAAACATCATAGCGAGTACAGATCCCCCATATTACTGGTGGGTTGTCACACTTCACTGCCAGGGCCACCCAGGGGTCTGGTCCCCAGGGGGTGGTCCTTGCTGTTCCTGGGACAGGAACAGATACGGCTGGGTCGCTGGTTGTGCCATAAAGTTGGTAGCTTCTCGTGGGGGAAAAGGGTTCGGGAGTGCCTCGCCCCATTTGGGGTTTGCATAGCTGGGCCGCCTCACATCCCAGGTGGGAGAGGGCTGTGTGCAGCCCTGTTGCCCTCTCCCCCTCCCGTTTCCCTGGTTCTTAGACTTACAGTCTTTGGCAAGATGCCCCTTCCTTCCACATGTCCAGCATGGCCCCCTAAGTCGCAGTTGGCGTGGGGGGACTGGTGTTGAAGGGTGCCCTAATTGGGGGCAATTCATTGCAATGTGCCCTGCCCTGCCACATTTGAAGCATGCCATTACACTAGTAATTGCGGTATGGATGGCTGCCTGAATTGGGGCAAAGCGCTCTTCTTTTGCAACATGCCTGATCATGTCTGCAATGCTGGACCCGAGTGGTAAAGACCGTAAAATGTCCTTGGTGGCTGAATTGCATTGTTGGCGCAGGCACTCTGCTAACACAGGACCCTTTGCCTCTGAAGGCAAAGCTGAGGAGTCAAGTGCTGCTTGGAGCCGGTCCACGAATTGTGCAAAACTTTCACTCTCATTTTGCTTTATTGTGGACCATGATGATGGTTTAGCAATGACCATGGAAGCAGAGCGGATAGCTTCCCTGGCAGCACGGGTAGTTGTCATGACCTCGTGGGCCCGTAGGCCCTCGGCCTGTGCCTGGGGGGTGATCATGGTTTGTAGAGAGTGGTATTGTCCCTGCTGCTGCTGTGGACTCCAGGACGGTGTATATAAACGTAGGCACGAGATCTCTGTGAAGTTAGGATTTAAGAGGGGAGGTTTATTGTAAGGGATGTGAGGCCTTGCTCTGAGCCGCCAGCCGCAGCTCGTGGTAAGGCCCAGGAGGTGGGGGGTAGGGAATGGAGAGAGCAAAGAGAGTAGAGAGAGAGGAGGCAAAGAGCCAAAGAGCAAAGAGGCCGGGCCCCCCCAGCAGCCCTCTGATAAGGGCTCCAGGTGGGCCGGAACAGGATCTGTGCCAATGGGGTTACAGATACCTGATACTTCAGGGGAGGGGTACAGGTATGGGATGAACCACTGGGGGGTGAGATAGGACATACCATTTGACCTCTGGGTCTGGCTGCAGGTGACCTCCAGCAGGTCATATAACTGTTTTCTTATACATCCAGTATCCAGTACATCTCAAACATCAAAACGTACTTTCAACTCTATCTCATTTACAGGTTTTACATTCTCAGGGTATAGGCAATCATATTTATAGGGTTTCTTGGCTTCATCCTCCCCAACAATGGTTGGGTCTGTGCCCATGAGCCGCTGCAGGCTGGAGCCATGTAGCGGATGATCTGGACCAGTGACCAGAGCTAGTTGCTTTGCACAGTTGTCCTCCCACTCTTGTTTGAAAACAATCATCCCTGCCCCATCAAAAATCAATCTGCAGGTTTGCTTTATGTCAAATGGGAGCATGTCATCCCCTCCAAAAACACTATCAATGAGAGTAGAAACCATAGCTGAATTGATCCCTCTGTCAGTGATTGCTTTAACAATTGCTTGAACATCCTTGGGATTTACCGGTGAGTACGTTCTCTGGTTTCCGCCTGCCCCCCCCACTCGGACTGGAAAAGCCAGTGTGGCTGATGGACCCCAGTCGGCACAGGCAATTTTTATTTTCCTCCAGTCTGTGAGAGGAGTTCGTTCTTTTTCTGACTTCCCCTCAACCCAGGTAGAAACATTGTTATTACTGATTTTATATGCTGTTACTTCCTCTTTGTCAGAGCCGGAGCCAGAGCTGGCAGCAGAGGACTGGCTCTCCCAGTCCCCTGAGCTAGAGTCCGATTCAGAGCCGGAAGTCGACTGACTGGCTGCTTCCGGGCTCCGGACCCTTTTGGTCGGGCTCCGACCCCGCCCCTTTCCCTCAGGGCTGGGCCATCTCTTCCCTCTTGGCCCCGCCCCTTTCTCTCAGGGCTGGGCCGTCCCTTCCCCCTTGGCCCCGCCCCTTTCCCTTGGGGCTGGGCCGTCCCTTCCCTCTGGGCCCCCGCCCCTTTCCCTCAGGTCTGGGCCGTCCCTTCCCTCTGGGCCCCCGCCCCTTTCCCTCAGGGCTGGGCCGTCCCTTCCCTCTGGGCCCCCGCCCCTTTCCCTCAGGGCTGGGCTGTCCCTTCCCTCTGGGCCCCCGCCTCTTACACCTACACTCGTCCCGCCTCCTGCTGTGGGAGCTTTGGCAAAGATTATCTTCAGTTATCTCTTTTAGCTCTCTTCCCTTTTTCTGCTCGTTAGCAAACGAGCTCTCTTTGCTTTCATTGGCAACGAGCCCACTATCTAATTGATCTTCTTTGTTTTCTGTCCTGCTTTCCCTCTCAGATTCAACACTACCTTGAGGTGCATAAGGTGGAGGTCCCTCCCCCGCTTTTCCAGCATTCCTAGCTTCTTCAGCTAGATTGTTGTAAAATGACTGCATCTCTTTTATCGCTTCAGTGACTGACCTTGAGCTTGGAGGCTCTGAAGGGAGCCTTTGCTCCTCCAAGCCCCTGCATTCCGCAGAATCAACGCCATCAACACTCTGCACATTATCACTAACTTTCAGACTGCTTTCTTTTACACTCTGAAAATTCTCAACAACAGTTTCCCCTGAGAAAGTTTGCGTTGCTGCCGCGATACCCAATTGAGGAGAAACCTTTAAACAATTTCGGGCAGCTTTCCAGGTTTCTTGCTCGTTCAGAGCCTTCTCTAAAGCTTTTACAACATTTCCCCATGCCTTAAGATTTTTCCCTGAGCCAGAAGACATTGTGTCTTCCGCAAGAGCTTTGGTACATTGATCCCAAACATCTGGGTGGAGGATATCCACCGGACGATCAATGATACTAAGTTGCAAAAGCCTCGTCACTGCGAGGGTAAAATCTTTTGCTTTACAATCAATTCCTCACTGCTTATGAATCTGAAAAACTACCTTCATGAGGGCTTCCATCCTCCTCACGGGTCCTGGGGCGTCCCCCTCGCCGAGCTGGCCCGCCGCTCGGCCGTCGTTCACCCGTCCAGACGACTCCCGATCTCCCGGGCGATTCCCGGGGGTTTCGGCACCACTTGCTGCCTCCGTTGAGGTGTAGCGACCTGGTTCAGGAACGACACGACAGCCACGGCCAGGCTGCTCGGACCACTAGCTCACAGACACCAATGTGGTGGACGGCTAATGGCGTTTATTAACTGGTTACATGGAGTTTTAAAACCTCTGTTTGCTACATCACATCCGTCTGCTTACGTTACAAGTTAGGTGTTGCTTACCTTATCAAGGACACTAACCAACTAAGTGTTGAGGGAGGGGTTCTGTCTGCCCGTACATCGCGATATCTTCCGACCGCCTGTCCCTAATCTCCCACACTCATGTTTCATTATTCTCGTGAAGAGTGTCAAAGAAAAGATCCAGACATTTGAGGTCCCAGATCCAGAAAATGTCATACTTTAGGAATGTGGTTTAGGTACATGCCTAAACGTAATGTCATTCCCACTCATAGCCCAATAGTCACCTCCTTGGCCATGGGCAGATGGTGTTGCAGAAAAAAAAAAAGAAAAAAATTATTTGGCTTAGCAATTTTCTCTCCTGGTTTACACAGTGACAGGAGCAGAGAGGGCCACGATTACCTCACGTTAGTTAAATCCACTTAGTGAGTCTCTGCTGCTTTCTGCTCTGTGCATTGCGGAGACAAAGCATCACCAGGAACTTTGAGGTTGCTGCTTTTGCACCTTTTCTTGGCTGTAGAAAATGACCTGATTTTCCAGGGTACAGAGCTGTATGCCTAGAAGATTTCTAAGCACTGTTAGGAGCAATCCCATCAACTGTTAAAGTTATTTGTACTATCTAAACCAAAAGGCATAAATTTCCTCTGAGTGTGACAAATCGTGTACTTCAAGGCAGTGAAAGAAAATGTAGGACAAAAAATTGATGCTCTATTCTTACCTGGTCCATTACATAAAGATTTGTATATTCTCATTATAGCGAAAAGCATCATGATATCATAGAGAAAAGTATATATTATAAAGAAAAGTATAGCAGTGGAAAATGCAGTAATAGTTTGAAAAGACTGAAAATTTTCAGCTGTGTGGGGTTTTTTAAAGTCTGACTTTTACCCTGTAGAAATTGCTTTTCTGCTGCAGCTGTGGACTCCAGGATGGTGTATATAAATGTAGGCGAGAGATCTCTGAAGTTAGGCTTTAGGAGATGAGATTTATTGTAAGGGATGTGAGGCCTTGCTCTGAGCCACCAGGCGCAGCTCATGGCAAGGCCTAGGGGGTGGAGGAAGGGAAAGGTAGGGAATGGAGGGGGGTAAAAGCAAAGAGCAAAGAGAGCAAAGAGGGAAGAAAGAAGAGAGAAGAGGCCGAGCCACCTTCGCAGCCCCCTGATAAGGGCTCGAGGTGGGCTGGAACAGGACCTGTGCCAATGGGGTTACAGATACCTGATACTTCAGGGGAGGGGTACAGGTGTGGGATGAACCACTGGGGCGTGACACAGGACATTCCATTTGACCTGGGTCTGGCTGCAGGTAACCTTCAGCTGTCACACAACTGTTTTCCTATACAACCAGTATCTAATACACCTCAAACATCAAAACTTATTTTCAATTCTATCTCACTTACAGGTTTTACATTCTCAGAATATAGGCAATCATATTTATAGGGTTTTTTGGCTTCATCCTCCCCAACATACCCTATCATCAATGAGCTTCACAGTTAACACATGGAAAAACAACATGGCAGGTTGTTCTGAGCTCTTGTTTCAGTCTAGTTAAAAGTACTAGATGGCTAAAAAAAATTGTCAGAATCATCAATGATTGACAATGATTGTCTTTTGAAAGAAATGAAAGTCTAGAAATTAAAATGAAAGTTTATAAAGATTTTAGAACTATAAAATTCAGCAAGAAAAATCAACAGTGAAAGTGAAAACATCTTATTAAGTTCAGGTACCACTTGTATCTATTAACTACAATAGTTTAACCTGTGTGCTCTACTATTACAAAAACTCCACGCTGCAGATTTTTAGGCCTGATTCATGAAAGCTTCTATTTTTGGGAAAGCATTTGCATCTAGTCATTTGGATTCCAGTGGGATTCATGGACATGATTCAAGTTAAGAGTGACTTAATTGTTTTTTCTCAAAATATGTGGATTAAATTAAAAAAGGAAATCTCAGAGCAAATAGAACACCAGCCTACCCATGAAACCAATAGCTGTTCCTCTCTCTATATTATGAGAAACTGAAATACAGGTTTGATCTGGCTGTATTGGAATGGTAGTTTACATCTTGCTTAGGGAAGACAATCAGACCAGTAATAGCTAGTGAATGGATGGATGCCATGAATTTAAAGGTAAATGAAATTCAGGTCCAATATCTTGTCTCAATAAGGCCTAACTCTTTGTTTTTTCAGTAAAGTGGTTCATCAGTTTTCTGTTTAATGAATAAGTTCTCTTTCATTTCCTTTGCTCTTATAGGTGAAACAAAACCTTCAGCTGTAGCCAGCCTATCATCAGAAGACATGGAGCTGAGTGAGAATAAAGGTAGAGATTGGAAATTGTGTTTTGAAATATCCTGTCCCATGAGGACATTTCATTAAACTGTTTTTTCCTTTGTCTGGAAATATCCAAAAATCACAGTTAAACAATATGGAAATAGGTAAATGCTTGGATTTTCATTTATAGAAGTCTTTGTAATATAGTTCAGTATGCACGTCTGTCTCAGCAATACCAACTGCCTGTTCAGTGCTCTCCTGATGGAGGAAACGAAAAATGCAATAGCTGTAAACACATCAGGAGGAGATGAAGTCATAATAGAGAGGCAGAAAGTAATGTTTATCTTGTGCAGACTGTGCTGGGCACTCAGATCATTTAGTTTGTAAGAAATATTTAAAAGTGTCACAGGGCCAAATGACAGGGAGTTTAGGAAACAAGAGAGATTATCTAATTTAAATGTTTCAAGCTGAGGTTTTTCCTGTGGAGTTGTTGGTTTACCAACAGATAGGAACCAGTCCACAGCTGCATTGTTTTTGGTATTCCTGCTATTAGTTGCTTGTGCTGGTCTATGTTTTTTGGCATTTTTTGGGGGGTACATCAGGAGAAAGTCTGGGTGGTAGACAAAATGTTTCCTACTAGTAATGCAAAACAGGAGTTATTATGCTATCTCTAAAAGAAATGTAATCCATCAGTGCGGCCTTCAAGAAAGACTAATAGAAAATTTTCATGCATTTTACTGAGATAACATAATTACTAACATCCATTAACTTATTTATTTTAAAAGATTTAATGTTTAATTCAGCATCGCTGCTTGACTCTCTTGTCATTTTTCTAGATAACTGTGACAGGGTGTGAGATCCTGCCCTTTTGTTCCAAAGCCACAGGCTGGAGAGCCCACATACTTACCTGATTATAAGTTCAAAGCCTTGTGCAGGTTGATTTAAGTGCTCTTTTAACAGATTGACTGATCCTACAAAGGAGAAAAAAGAGCCAACAGTCTTTGCTGGAGCACTGGCTGTTGCTTGTGATACATCAGAAACTGAAGTCGTGGCAAGGGTAGAGGAAAGCAGAAAATAGTGACGGATTCAATCCAAGCATGGTTGGTGATTGCCTGTCATTAATTTCTCTTGTTTTGATGGCATTTGGACTGTTTGTGTATTCTGTATCTTGAAGACTCCCCATTTTGTGGAGTTCACAATGAGAGGGTCACAGTGAGGCTTTGGGTTTAGATTTTCCTTTTCTGTCTGCAGTCAGCTGATGATCCCAACAAATTGGTATTGCTCCGAGTGTGTCTGGTTCTCTCCCCGCTCCAGGCGGGAGCTGACCTCCGGCTAGCTCTGGTCAACACAGCCACAGAATGTTCCCAGTTCGGATGGGCACGCAGGCTATTTACCTGCTGGGTCGGCTTCTCGGCAGCTGGACCCAATAGTGTCGCGACAGCGACGGCAGAAGAAGAGAAAAGGCTGGCTCTCAGCTTAGCAGGTTAAATGATGTTTATTAGCTGAAGAGCTGAGGAGCAGAGAGCTGAGCTCAGAGCTGAGAGGCTGAGAGAGTTTGAATCTCCCTCCTCCACCTTATAGGCGGGGGAGGGGTTCAAGGGAGGATACAACAAGACAACAAATCAGGGAATGCAGGGGGTAACAAGGTGTGCCCACCCCCAAGCCCTGGACTACTAAAATCCAGAGCCAAAGGAATTCCCCCCAGGGGACCTCTCACCTGAAGCCCTCTACCTGAGATTTTGGAATCTGGAAGGGACCCCTGGAGTGACAGACAGGCTGCCTCAGAGAGGGTGGGGTGGGGCAGAGGGGATGTTACAAGTCAGAAGAGGAGTGGGAGGACTGACACAAAACACCTTATTATACAGACAATACAAAAGGGATACAGAATTGGGGATACAGTGAAATGAACCATAACATAAACTTTTTATAAAAACCTAATAAAACAGTTCTGCACCACCACATCCCAGTGCTTGTTCCTAACTAAGAAGATGACTGTCTTCTGAAATGCTTCCCAGTGTGTAAGCCCTCCAGGTTTTTCCACTGTTGCATTAGAAGTCTCTTCTTAGGAAAGAAATCATCTTTTTGTGACAAGTCTCACTTTCCATATAATATATTAAGAGTATATACAATGTTCTCCCCTCTTCTCTTTGGGGGCTGACAGAAGAGATAGTGCCCTGAGAGATCCAAAGTGCATTATCTCTTTGGCATCCTACCTCTCCTCAAAAGAAAGATGGGAAGCATCTGGTAGGGAAAAAGGAGTGAGACAAACTCTCCTCCATAGATTTTGTTTGCAAAATTCTACAAGTTGGGAAAAGAAGAAAAGAAGAAAAGAAAAAAAGAAAAAGAAAAAAAAAGAAAAAAGAAAACAAAGAGAGAAAGAAAAAAAAAGAAGCTAAGACCGTGTTTTCATATTTGCTTGCTAGTTTTTTTGATGGAAACATGAATTTTGAACAGCAAGGCCACCATGGACCAGGCCATGGGTGTTTAATCCTTATTTCCATTGGTAGACTTTCAGCTTTGCAGATTTTTACTGTGAGGATGCTGAGGCATTGACAGAGGTTGGGCAGAGAAGGGGATGGATGCCCCATCCCTGGCAGTGTTCAAGGTCAGGTTGGACAGGGCTTTGAGCTGCATGGTCTAGTGGAAAGTGTCCCTGCTAGGGGGTTGGAATGAAATTATCTTCAAGATCCCTTCCAACCCAAACCACTCTGTGACTCTTCAATGTTTCTGTAATTTCAGATTTCGAGGGGTTTTGGTTTTTTTTTTAATAAATGCTACTGTTATTTAAAAGGTGCTACTTTTTTTTTTTTTTTTTTCCTTTTTTTGAGAAATGGCACTTTTACAAAATCCTGGCATTTCTGAAAACACCTGATGCTCCAAAAATAAATTCCAGCTTTCAAGTTGCTTGCCCACTGAGTTAACATGGCTAAAACCTCCAGGTTTTGGAACGTACTAATTTCTCTGGTTTATCTTCAAGTAAATGAACAGAACATAAAGCATTTAGAGAAATTATGTTTTCCCAGTCCTTCCACTTAATTACTGTAAAATATTTTTGGCAAAGAAGTCTAGCTGCACATTCCCAAAATGCACAGTTTAAACCACTCAGAATGGAAAATTTCCTGCTATGAAAGTTTAGGTCTTTCAAATGTCACCTTACTTGTGAGTGCACCAAAACAAGTATTTTGAGTCCAATTAAATACAGCAAGCACATTGACATGGTTATTTATTGCTGAAAATTGTGGTAATATTCAAAGTAGAGCACATGTATCTCAGCTACTATGAAGATCCAGTATTTTCTTGTAAGTCAGTCCTCTTTATTTTTTTTAAGGAAAATGAGAAGGATGGGAACATGAAAGGGATTTTCATGATAAGAGTGGGGAACAGTGCAGCAATTATGTTTTGAGGGGTTTAGATTAAAATGAAAACCTCCTGTGGGACCGCAAGTCTCACATTAGTTTAAAAGTTTCTTTTGTCTTCTTTTACCATAGGAGAGATACCGTCCAGAAAAAAGCTCACACGAGTTTGCACATGGCCTTTGAGCAAACTGAATTTTTTGATGTTCACCTGACTTCAGAAAAAAAAGAAAAGTGGGGGGTGGGGAGGATGGGGGGAACAGTCATATTTCAAGAATATCAGGATTTTCAATGCAACACTGTAGAGATATCCTCTTATTCCAGTCTGTGCCGAGTTTCTCTTCCACTGTCTGCAAAAGAGCTGTTGCAATTTTACCCTTAAAAACTTGCATGCTTAGCTGTGATCTCTTGGGGAAGAGCTGACACCTCCAGGCAGCACTTTTGCAAGTGCTTCATTACTGTGCATACAGAAACAGATCCTTTAGAAATGCTGTGAGAGAAGTTTCTTTCTATGAAGTGTAAGGGCAGAACAAAGTGATTAAAGTCATTAGTGTTCATGTTGCAGCAGAATAAAGGCCGTATCAGGCAGGCTGCACTCGGTCTGGTACGTCTGTCTGCACAAGGTTGTGCTGGGGCTACAAATTAATTTTAAATTGACCATGTATAGGTTGGATTGAACCTGTGTTTACGTTCTGTTACAGAGAGTATTTGTACATGCACATGTGTGTGTGTGTGTGTGTGTGTGTGTGTG
>JAIXNV010000410.1:0-29449 GCA_020917445.1 Riparia riparia
TCGGTAGTTTTCATTCACACAGATTCATTATATATCATTGCCTGAACATTTGTTTGACTTTGTTCTCTGTATTAAAGATTTCATTCCCTTTCATGAAGGGACGACTTTCCTCTCGGATACCAAATGAAATCTTGCAATTTCAATGAAGATTAGTTGGTTAAGCTTCCATACCTTTCCCAGCACTTTATGTCATCCCACACACTTTTTACTATTTACGTTCTGTGTGAATTTTCCCTTTTTTCTTTTAAGCTTGCTTTATTATCAATTTCTTTTCATATCTTTCTTTTATTTACCTTTCTTGCCTGATTGCAGCATTTGAATTGGAGTACTTTTGGATGTGTTGGTCCATTTCAGTGCCTCTCATTTCAGCTCAGTCCATTTGGTTTCAATTATTCTGGTTCCAAATTTTCCCATAGTTTTCATTCACACTGCTTCACAGCATATCTCATTTCCTGGGCATTTATTAAACATTGTTCTCTTTTTTCAAGATTTCAATGAAGATTACTTGTGCAAGCTCCTGACCCTTTCCCTGTACTTCTTATAATCCCATTCACTTTTCTCTTTTTACGTGCTTTCAAAATATTCCATTTTTCAATTTAAGATTGACTTACTTCAATGTCTTTTCCTCTCCTTCCTTTTTTTCCATTTTTTGACTGATTTCAGCTTTTGAATTGGAGTACTTTTGTAAAGTGTTGGTCCTTTTCACTGCCGCTCATTTCATCTCAGTCCATGTGGCCTCTCTCACTCCAGTTCCAAATTTCCTTGGTTTTCATTTGCACTGTTTCTCATCATATCTCCTTTCCTGAGTTAGACTTTGTTCCCTATTTTCAAGATTACAGAGAAAAGACTTCCTTTTGGGAAAGGAAATGTAAACTTGCAATTTCAATGAAGATTAATCGGGCAAGCTTCCGTCCCTCTCCCTGCAATTCTTGTCAGCCAATTCAATTTTTGATAGTCACATGCAATTTTTTTTTGATTTTTTGATTTTTGATTCAAGCTTGCATTTCTTCAAGATCTTTTCCCCTCCTTCCTTTATTTCTCTTTCTAGCCTGATTACAGCATTTGAATTGCAGTAATATTGGCAAGCGTTGGTCCATTTCACTGCCCCTCATTTCATCATCCCTACCTCTCCCACCTATCACAAAATCCCACAGATTTTAATCCTCACTTTACATTGGAGCTTTCCATGCCTCACCACCCACCCAGGGAACAAGTCCATCCCCACATCCCAGCTCACCTTGCCTCCAAGCAGTGTCCAGCCATGGCCTGTGTCCTGTTCCTGCAGGCCCTTGGCAAGAGTCTCTCCCAGCCACCACTGCCCCTGCTCTTCCCTGCTCTGGGCCACAAGCTCTAAGTTCATTTGCTCCCTGGGCCATCAGCCCAGCCCCAAGCCAGGGACAGGGACTTTCCCCAGAGCTCTGTGGCCACTGCAATGCTCACAACTCCAAGGCTGCTGCAGCTCCAGGAGCCTTTGGACACCACTCCTGGGGATGCCCAGGCTGCCACTGTTGGGCTGTCTGTGCAGGGCAGGGGCCTGCACTCCATGATCCTGCTGCCTCTTATTACGATCTGCTCATAAAAACAGGGGTCATAATGGTTCATTTACTGGTCTCAGAGTGCAAAACACAGCACAGAGGAGATTTCAGTATGAATCAGAACAAACACACTTTTTATTGATTGCCCATAGCAAATGCGATGGAGGGATTAAGTGAGAGAAAGAGCTAGAGAAAGAGAGAGAGGAAAAAGGGGATATAGCTACCAAACGTGGAGATGAAATCCTGGTGTTCCAGTTGATGGGTCTGCCTTTCACATTTGGGAGAGTCTCTTTTAAAATCTCTGGTTAACTCAGGGTTTTTATTATAGTCCTCCACTGTGGGGAGAACAGATTTTAAGAATAACCTGATTGAAGCCACCAAGGGGGAACAGTTAGTCCATGTTCTCAGCAGTAAGCGAGAGCCATTGTCTTCTTGGTCCAACGACCACGCCTGCAGGCAAACATCTCGCTTTGGGTAAGTCAGCCCCACATCCCCCCTACTAGGGTTGTAGGAGTCTCATGTCTCAGTCCTTGAGAGGAGATTTGTACAGAGGTCTCAATCTCAGTCCTTGGGAGGGGGCTTCGATCTCCATCTGTCACGGTGGTTGTGGAGCAGATGAGGGATCTTCTGTGGGGGACCACCAACGTTACCCCAGAAAGTCCACTTGGCCAAGAGGTGGGGAAATTCAAAGGCTATTGTCATGAAGCTGGGAGCATGAAGCAGGTACAAACATCAGGTACAGAATTGCCATTACAATGCTCAAAGCCCGTGTACCGTGGCGTGGTGACAGGAAAATGCACCTGTGGATGATTGGCAAGCATCCACCTGGAGCAGGCCAGAACTGCAGTGGGGTCCTTGGGGTCCTTATGACAATTGTGAGGCAAATGAGGGGAACTTCAGACAGACTCTTACATCACCCTGTCACTCACAATTGTCTTTAAGGGATCTTCATAGTGTCCTTGCAAAGTCTTCAGGACTCATCAACGTGGGTAGTATATCCCGAAGAACAGAGACAGGATGTAGAGAGAGAGAGAGAAAGAAGGGAAAGGAAAAATAGAAAGGGAAAAGGAAACAATAAACAAATATCTAAATATTAAATAGATAATAAATAATCAAAACAATTATAACAATCAGTATTAATTAAAATAATTCTGTCAAAACAAATCACAAATAATAAAAAGTTTTTTTCACAAGATTACAAAAGAAAACAATTTCAAAACATTTATTCAAATTTTATAATTGCCTTGTGTCAATAGCCTTGGGGATGTCCATAGGGGAGAGGACATCTGCCAGGTTATGAGCATTAATTATGGACATCAACTGTGTTAACTGTTTCATCATTCTCCAATTCATAATGAATAAAATTGCTGATAAAAGAAAACCAATTAAAACTAAAATAAAAAGGACAATGATGGGATGACACAATTTGTTCAAGGCACTTGTGGCAGTAGGTGACCACCCAAAAAGAGTATCCCACCTCCTGTGCTCAACATCTTTTCTTACCCTTTCTCTAACACAATGTATTTCTTTCACATTATGATGAATAGTTACCTGGGTTTTCTATCCATCTTTCTTGATCTTTTCCAATATTTCCACTAAGTCCTGGTGAAGCAAGAATTGCTATACCAGAGTAAGGTGCATTCCAATGAGAGTAGGTGATTGTGAATCAATGTGTAATTTGATTGCAAAAGGTAATGAGAAGTAACTGGAACTTTATAAGAAAAATGTTATCCTGTGATTTTAGTAAAATTGCAAGCACAAAATTTTGAATGACTTTTAGTGTCTACTACTACATTTTTGACAAATACCATATCACGAGTAGTTCTAAAGCATGCACAACCATTACCTATATATATAAGGACTGTTCCAGGGGCCTCATTAGGATGAATTTCAAAATGAAAGATATTTTGCTCAGTGCCCAGACAAATATCTTGAGCTATAACTGCATTACTTTCACAGATAAACCCTTGTTGTTCTCAGACAATGCAGGATTCTAAGTTAACAGTTTGGCATTTCTCACCAATATGATGGGCCCATTCCCTATGTTCTGAAGGATAGAGAATATCTCCATGATAATTCAATCCTAATGCAGTGATAGGGAATATCAAATGTACTGAAGCATTTCGTATGGTTAACACAAAAGCTGTAGCCGTGTTTGTAATGGGGTTGTAAGTAAAATTTACTAAGTTCCACCAGGATTGGGATTCTCTTTCAAAGTCAATGGCATTGTCCCAAATTATTTTCCGAATTTCAGTTTAGAAAGTGCCTTCTTCACCTTCTCCTATAATGGAGGCAGCAACCGACTGCATCCACAGTTGAGCCTGGGTACAGCTGAGGGCCAAAGAAACATTGTTTTGTGTAGCACTGAGCACATCAATTATCAATTTATGATCTTTTACATTTACCTTTTCCCAATTTGGTAATATATTTGATAACAACCACTGATGTGTTCCCAAAGCCAGTAAGGACGACTGTAGTGGTTGTTGTAATTTAGTCAAATCTCTAGTTGTGGCAGCCAATTTATTCATTAATACTTCTGAATCAATACTATTTAGAATTCCCAATCCTGTTCCAATAACATCAGTTATTTCTCTTAATGTCCAGAGCCAAGCATGACTGGTGGTTGGGTTGGAGTGGTGGTGGTATGAGCTGTAGTAGATTGAGCTGTGATATTTATTTTTAAACTTGAAAGAAAGCCCTTCAGTATTTTTGGCCCAGAGACAAACTACTTCTACTGTTTGTGGCAGTGTGAAATTGTTCCAACAGTCCTGTATGCTTGGATGTGTGCAGACCTCTTTGTGTTTATATGTTTGGTTTGTCCGAACACTGATTGAGATTGCCTTACTATAGGTGGTTCCATTAATCATTCGGCACCCTATACTAATTTTTTCCCCCACTATCCCTGGAAGCTGCCAGGTGTTTGGTTTTCCCATTCCTGCCTAGTGTATATCTGATTTTCATGCATAACAAGAGTTGATAGGTTTAAATCTTCCACATTTCCCATGGATCCAGTAGAGTGAACAAAAGCTTGGGACCAAGGCCATACTGAAAAATTCTGGCCATGGGGTTGTGCTAGGATACAGAAAAGTATCACTAGTCTTATCATGGTTCAGATGATCTTTAATGTCCCTCGGAGCTCTCCTGTGAAAAACAAGCACAACAAAATCTGCCACTAAGAGGCAGAAGATTAGAATGATGGAATTGTCCGGTGTGTAATTTATCTGATGCTCTTTCCCTAGGGCATCAAAGACTATACATGCATAATTATTCAGAGGGATTTTCAGCACTAGGGGTACTGCCCCTACAGTAGGGAGGTCCACCAGAGCAGGTTGTCCAGGGTCATGTGCAGGATTCTTAGGATCATCAGGTCCCTGTGGTGAGGGAATTATGCTTGGAGGTGTAGGACAAAAAGCAGTGATTTTGTGGCACCCATTTACTGCCCATTTATCATTCACACCTTTCACAGCTTCTTCAGTTATTGAGAAGATGTTACAGTAATGTTCAGTCTGAGCATACCACTTTCTCACTGAGGCTCCCTGGGCCACCCCGTCAGGTGGGGGGGTCCCAGTAGTGACTGTTTTAATAACTTCAAAAGGGCTTCTCAAGACAATTGGTTGTTGTTGTGCAACCTTCTCCACTTCTATGAGAGCTAAGTTAACCACAAACAATCCTTTTTCCCAGGTAGTATATCTTTTTTCAGCATCTTTGAAACTATGGGAATAAAAACCAGCAGATCTCATCAGACCCTCAGGACCATGCTTCCATATGTGTACAGATAGCCCTGAGGAGGCAAATCTCCATCCTACCTGGAAAGGGTCTGTAGGGTGAACAGGGCCCAGGGCTTGATGAGCTGTTACTTCAAAAATCAGCAAGTGCATTGCTTCCTCCTGAGAAGGGATCCAATCCCATTTCAACCCTTTCGTCAGCAAGCCATAAAGGGGCCTAGCAATTATTGAGAAATCTGGAATGTGTTTTCTCCAGAACACTAATAGTCCTAGAGGTTGTTGTAGATCTTTCCTGGATTCAGGCATTTTAATCTGATCTAAAGAGGTGAGGGTATCCGGTGAAATACATGTCATACCTCCTTTCCACCAAATTCCCAAAAACTTCACTTCCTGGGAAGGTTTTTGGATTTTTTCAGAGGGATTCTGTAAATTCAGACTTTCTAAGTGAGAGATTATTTTCTGTTGGACATCTCCCACTTCTTCTATTTCATCTCCTCCCACAAGGATATCATCAACGTATTGATAGACAGCTACATTGTGACCTATGGGTATATTTTCCAACTCTTGGGCATCCTGAGCTAGGGTGAGGGAATGTTTGTACCCTTGGGAAAGCCTAATAAAAGTGTCCTCTGGGGTTTTTACAGGTCCATGCTTTTTATTGTAATTAATGAGATCTGCTGCAAGCTGACTCCCAGTCCAAACTTTATGATCACTGGCAGATGAATCAGATTGAGAGGCTGGCAGCTGAGAGGGGATTGAATATGGAGCAAACCCAGGATCGGTAGATCCAGTTTGGTTGCTTGAGTTTCCAAGGAATCTATCCAGCCTTTCCACAGGACCTAATGCCATTATGGTATTTTGTAAAGTAATTGCTGTAGGTTTGAGTGATTCTGGAAGCCCTCGAATTAAAGGGGTCATGAGTTCTGGTTTCACTGGTAATTGCATCGGAGATTCAAAACCAGGAACCAGGAATTTCTTTTCATGGATCATTTGCAGACAGGCAGCTTTTTGAACGCTTTCTAGGAGTTGGTCAGGGGTAGTAGCTATGGCTAAGGGGTGTCCCCTTTCCAGAGGATTTATCCCCCCAGCCCAAAAAGCCGCGCGCTGTGTTAGGGACCAAACGTCACGCTTATCACCTGTTGTTAAGAAAACTCCATGTCCCCAGTATCCATTATTCTCGTGTTCAGTTAATTTAATTTGATCTCCACCAGTGAGGGACACTCGGAAGACATTCTCTGTCTCCGATTCTTGTGGGAGGCGGCTGTATTCCTTTTTTAGCTTAGCCAATTCAGTAGCACTGTATGGTGTATGTTTGGTTGTGATATGTGGTTCAAAATCTTCATCATTTATGTAATTGTATTCTGTTTTAACCAAGGGTCTCAAGTGAGGACAGCAGATTTCCCTGCAGTTTTTGACTGCTTCAAGTTCCTTATGGGGATATGTTTGTTTAATTTGAGGAGTTTCCTTCTCCTCGGTATCCATAGAGGAATCAACATTATAGGAGTTTTTAACACGTTCCTCTTCAAGGGCAGCTCTCAGTGCATAGATCTCATTCCTTTCTTCATTTAATTGTTTTTGCAAAATTTCAACTAAGTTTTGAAGGGAGTCTATTATAGCTTTTTCCTCACTTCTTCGCTTAAAGCAACTTTCTACAGCTGCTGAAAGACAGGCTCCCAAAAACTGAGCAGAGGATAGTTTTGTTTTTGCCCAGTTTAAATTTTGTTTCATGTTGTAAAGAGCATACTCTATCAATAATATTTTCCAAATTAAACCAATTACGTTGTGCCCACTCTTCTCCTCCCAGAGAAGGCTTGGCATTGTGTTTAGCAAGTAATGCATAAAATGCAGCTTTGTCTTTTGTACTAAGATTTTCAGTCATTTTGTGAAGGGATCAAAACCACAACAGGGAGGAAATACTTAGTTACACACACACACAGCTTGGCTGTGTCTCCCTTCGCTTCCCTGAGTGGGTGAAGAGACAAAATCTGCCTGGGAGGCCCTACTTAGTTTCTTCAGGTTGTCCCTTCCTTCCCAGACAGTCCAGAGACACACAAAAACAAAACCAGTTTCAAAGTACTGCTTAGTTTACACTATTAATTTTATGAAGGGATCAGAACCACAACAGGGAGGTACCACTTAGTTACACACACACACACAGCTCGGCTGCGTCTCCCTTCACTTCCCTGAGTGGGTGAAGAGACAAAATCTGCCTGGGAGGCCCTGCTTAGTTTCTTCAGGTTGTCCCTTCCTTCCCAGACAGTCCAGAGATACACAAACACAAAAGCAGTTTCCCCCATTTGCACTAAGAGATCTTTTGTGAAATTCTGAAGACAGAACCCTCAATTGAGTATGGGGGTGCTTATCACCTAGGCGTGTGCAGTTTGCGGGAAATTCGAGTCGCCCCCCCTTGCTTTCTAGCTCTGTTCAACCCTTTCGGGAATGACAGGCTCGGTGCGGCTGGAGCGAAACGTCCTTCCCCTATTACAGACTGCACACAACCCTGCAAACCCCTCCGTCTATCAGAATCCTGTCCATGACGCCAATTTAATGTCACGATCCACTCGTACAAGCGGGGGTCGTGATGGTTCGTTTTCTGATCTCAGAGTGCAAAACACAACACAGAGGGGATTTCAGCATTAAAACAAATGCACCTTTTATTGATTGACCATAGAAAATGTGATAGAGGGATTAAGAGCGAGAGAGAGAGAGAGCGAGGGAGATAGAGGAAAGGGGGGATATAGCTACCAAACGTGGAGACGGAGTCCTCGTGGTCCGGTCGATGGGTCCGCCTGTCATGTTGGGGAGAGTCTCTCTCTGAATCTCTGGTTAACTCAGGGGTTTTTATTATAGTCCTCAGTCACGGGGGGGAACAGGTAAATGTATTGAAGCTCCCGAGGGGGAACAGGTAGTTTATGTTCTTAGCAGTAAGCGAGAGCCATTGTCTTCTTGGTCCAACGATCACGCCTCCAGGCAAACATCTCGCTTTGGTTGAGTCAGCCCCAGCCCCCTGTATTGGGGTTGTTGGGGTCTGATGTCTCAGTCCTTGAGAGGGGCTTCATATAGGGGTTTCAATCTCAGTCCTTGGAAGGGGGTTTTGATCTCTGTCTGTCACGCTGGTTGCGGAGCAGATGAAGGATTTTCCGTGGGGGACCACCAAAGTTACCCCAGAAAGTTCCCTTGGCCAAGAGGTGGGGAAATTCATAGGCTATTGTCATGAAGCAGGGAGCGTGAAGCAGATGTAATCTTCAGGTACAGAACTGCCATTACACTGCTCAAAGCCAGTGTGCCATGGCGTGGTGACACAGGAAAATGCTCCTACAGACGATTGGCAAGCATCCACCTCGAGCAGGCCAGAATTGCAGCGGGGTCCTTGGGGTCCTTATGACGATCGTGAGGCAAAATGAGTGGATCTTCAGACAGACTCTTACAGACCCCCACTCATAATTACTACCTTAAGTCTAAATCCGGCCTGGGCAGGGTCATGCACCCAGTGGTATCAGGCCGTCCGATATGGATGAGGCTTTATATCCACCACGGTAGGAAACACTCGTGTGAATGCAAAATACTATGCCCAGGAGAAGTTGCAAAAACATACTGAGAGTGGACAAGAATTTTAGACAGGCCAAAACAAAGAAAAAGGAAGAAAATTAGCAGCTATGTATGTCCCAGGAGAGAGGAATATATATGTTTCACCAAATCAAGAATGTAAGGACATACTAATAACAGGGGAGTACAGGATCAGTATAAAGAAAGTTGAGTTCAAAAGGCAGTTGAGTTCAAACTATAAATAAAACAACACAGCCTGAAAACCCGGATTCTGATTTCTGTGAGAACCTAAAAAAGAAGGTGTCCGAATTAAATTTTCCCACCTTGAGCCAAAGTTTATTTTTAGACTTGATGCGGCAAGTAGCAGCTGAATTAAATGTTTTTAATCGCAAGATTTATAAAAGATCCCATATGATAAAACAGCAGCCATAGATGTGTGCAGGGCTAGAGGTTTAGCAAATTTTAAAATGGAATTGAAGTAAAATTACCAAACCAGAAGACAGTCCTAAAGAATGGATACTAACAGATTCAGTGGTAAGGAACAAGTGTTTGTTCCCACCCCAAAAAGGAATACTTCTAAATCCAAAGTAGGAGAGACTCCCTGTAAGAAGGTATATACCACAAACTCTACAGCTAATTGGTAGTGGCTGGAGGCACCTAATAAATACTGGAGTCCGTTTAATAGCAATAAGTGTACAGTAAAGGAATCAGGGTTATTTTAGTGCAATAGGAGCATAGGAAATCCTGTCCAGAAGGTAGAAAATCTAAAGACATTTTGGGAAAAGCTCCCAAGGACCACAATAGACTGGGACGCTCATGAAGGTATGTTTTGGATTTGTGGAGATGGGCCTATAGTAAGTTACCTAAGGACTGGAGAGGCAATTATACAATTGAGATAATACAACCAGGGATTTTTTGTTACCAAAACCACAAGACAGGATATTGGGAAAACCCCTGTAAGAGCAAATACACCGAAAATAGAAACGAGATCTAACAAGAGGGACTCAAACTTGGAGAGATGAAGAATGGCCATCAGAAAAAATTATTGAATAATACAGACCCACTACCTGGGCTCAGGATGGAAGCTGGAGGCACCAAACCCCTATATATATGTTGAACTGTAATATTAAATTGCAAACAGTTGTAAAAAAAAAAAAAATAACAGAATAAAACAGCAAGAGCCCTAGAGATACTAGCAAAGCAATCATCCCAAACCAGGGTGGCGATGTATCAGAATGGGCTGGCTCTTGGCACTGAGTTTTAGCCTTCTGTGAATGTTGACATTTCTGTAGTGGAGCCTTCTCATGCTTATAACATAAACAAAGTGGTTGTTTTCATATTCCTCTCTGATGAGGGACAGTTGATGGACTTCTAGCCTGGCCAGTGAAGTGGAGAGGTGCCAACCTTATTGTCCAATCCCTGGTCATTGTCCAGAATCTATAGAAGCAAGGTCATCTTGACTTACTAAAGAAAATGTGAGTACTGATCTAGTATTGATACCCAGCTGTGACGGACAAAACCTCTCTAACAGTTGAAAGTTAGAAAGTGTATGCTTATTACAACACCAGGCAGCTTGCAGGATAGCTCCCAAATTCACACTGCAGTTTACAGGTGATCACAGAGTCCGTTTGTTTACAAAAGTATTAAATACCCAAACCACAAATGCATATTCATAACTCTGGTACATCCCATTCCCCGCTTCGTATGGTAATTAGCTCCAAAGCTATTAAGCATGCATAGTTTGTTCTTTGAAATGTGTCGGTGGTCCTTTTCTTGGGGAGGGATCCCCAAAATGAGGAAGTAAAGAAGTCTTCCTCGTTCTGACCTTTCTACCCTTTTCAATGCAAATGTGATAAATGAACCCTTGGTAGGACTCCTATTTCCTGTCTTCATCACTGATCAATGGGTTTCTGGCCAGAGGAGGCCTACAAGTCTTACGTACCTTGTGAAAAACACTAATCACTTTTTAAAATTTTGAAAGTTTAATAGTGAATAAGATGGTTATAAAAATAGAATTAGAGTAAAAAATTGAACAAATAGGGTTAGGACAATACGAGACAATAAAAACAAAGTTTCAGACATCTGGGTGCCTCCCCAAGCAAAAAAGCTCTGAAGAAGGACCCCCGTTAACAAGGGATTATCCCTTAAAAGCAATAGCCTGTTGAATATTCATACATTTCATACATGAGGCATAAATTCCATTCAAACAAAGAATTGTCTCTGGTTAGTATCACCTTTTTCCTTTAATCTCTATTGCGTCTTCAGAGCTGAGCAAGGCAGGAGAAGTTGGTCTCTTCTGATATGGAAGTAGTAATTTTTTTTTTTTTCTCTGAAAGATTTACATTTCCCTGTGGTTGGCATATAAAAACTACATTTTAACTACCAAACTACATTTACCATACTATCAAAATATTAATAAAACATTAACAATCAATACAGCATAATACATATAGTAAATATCTTGCATAGAGCCATATAATATGCACTTTTCACAATCCTCCCTCTTTCTTTTTATAATTAATTTGGCTCGAGCAATATTCATTGTTTTCTAGCCTTCATTATTCATTCATTTTTTTCCTAAATCAATCTCGCTTCTTTGAAGGGCTCTTCTATATTATTTTGTTTCTTTAACACCATAATCCTTTGTGGTGTTGTTGCTGTAGGCAACTTTTGGTCCATGTCCACTAATTGCATGCCTTGTACCACACTGGTGATGAGCCGAATGAAACAGGTAATCAGACAAGGAAGAAATATTAGACCAGCTGTAGTGCATAAAAGGAAGAAGCCTAACTTTTTCCACCATTCTACTCCCAACACATTATCCCACCAGCTAGTATTTAGCATTGATTCCCACTTTTGAACTGGGACGTGGGCGATTTTTCTGATATCATTGACTATGTCCAGGACGGCATCTCCATTGTCATCTATTTTTAAACAACAATCTGATGTATTGAACTTTCCACAAACACACCCTTCTTCAGCTAATAGATAGTCTAAAGCCAACCTATTCTGATATGCAGCCGCTCTTGTTTGGGTTTGTTGCCTTGATATTAATTCCATTGCCTGACCAGTTTTGTTCGTTATTATCTCTACAGCGGCTTGAAGTCTTATAATACAATATAGCATATAAATTGGGATTCGATATCCCCAACTCCCATCTTGTGCCCAGGTGGCTGGCCCATATATTTCCTGTATGCGTTCAGGGGGCCATTCCTCATCTCCCCATTTTTGGAATCCTCCAATCAATTCTCTTTTGTTTCTCTTTAGATCCTCATGAACTGGTATCCCTAATTGATCCCCATCAGGTCCTGGTAAAAGAAAAAATCCTGGCTGTATAATTCCCAGAGTGCAGCTCCCATTCCACTGAGAGGGGAGTTTTGGGTATGCTCTTTTTCCACATATCCAAAATAAGCTGTCTGGAGCTTTCCAATAATTAAATTTTTGTTGATCTATATTCTCCCAAAATTTGGAAATTTCTGGGATGCCATAGTAAGGATTTTTACCTGTATCATTACATTAAGAAAGTTTTGTTTTGTTATCATACTTACAAATCACTTTTTTTGCTTTTTCTTGGGTCCAATACACAGTTGGTTCTTCTGGGACCCACCATACAGAAGTTCCATTATAACCTTATATCTTTTACAGGATGTTTTTCCTACTTCATAAAGGAAGCTTTTCCCAGTGCGCCAGAGACATTCTTCCCCTATCACTGTTGAGCTTAAAATCCACCCTCCTGGTCTGTTTTCTCCACTTGTACTTGCTTGGTTCCATTTTAGAAGCTCAATTGGGCCTAAGCTGCTGCCTTTCCATGGCCATTCTTCTGACATCAAAGCCCCTCCATAGACCCAACAATTGGTTAAGTTCCTTACTTATTTTTCCCCCAATTCTACAAACTGATTTTTACCCATCCTTTTACCCATTTATTTATTTTTCTAATTGCTGATTCAAGTTTGGTATACAAATTGTTGATTGAAATTGGCACAGGTTTAGGTGGTTGTACTGACTTAGCCTTTTTGCTTATCAATTGCTCTTTTACGAAATCTTGTGCTTTGTGCCCAGTAATGTAGGTAAAACAAATCCATCTCTCCTCTTTTGGGCACTGACTTCCCATCTTGCTACCACTTGTTCCTAAGTTCTTTGCAATCCAGTACTTTCTCCCTTTATGTATGCAATTGCCTAATTTGGATGGGTTATAACAGTGGCTGTTGACATGAGTGTGAGAAATTAAAAAAGAACCTCAGTGTCTTTCCATGTACAGCTTTTGGTAACACCTGTAACATGGCCTTGTCAATATCCCAAAAGGGAGAAGAAAAAAACTGAGTGACAGAAAAGGGAGTAACAGAGGTCCAGTATGGCTTATGCTCCCACCTCCCATGCCTTTGGGGTTGCAACCCACAGCAGGTGTATTTGATCTTCTTGGTGGTGAATACAGAGGCCAATCTGGTCTTGCCCTCTATTTCCTTGTCACTTCCTCTTAGCTAATTTCCAGACAAATAGTTTCTGACACTCCTTAACTGTTGTTTCCCACTGTTCTTCAGGTATCTCCCATTCAACAGGCACTAATAATTCCTGTCCACAAAACAAAGTTATTATTTAAGTTTCTTCAAATTCTGCCTGAATAGGAGATCGATTTGGCCCTTGACATTTCTTGCAATGAGAGCGTTGATTGTGTGAATTATCATATCAATTCTTCCCACAATCTAAACATTTACATTTAACCTAGCTAGCATGTCTGGTATTTGGGTGGATCAAACAGGGTATTTGGTCTGGCACTGATGGAAGTTTCAACTCCTCTTCTTCTTTGCATAAATCACAGGCCAAGGAGTGAATACAAGAGTTCTCTGTCCGAAACAGTCCTGACCCTCCTGTTTGGAGTGGAAGTATTCCTCCCCATGGAGGGTATCGGAGGTGTCTCAAGGTTGTCCAGGCGGTACTTGAAACCACTGATATAAGCTTGGCCTTATCTCCCAATTAGGTGTGATCCTGGGTATGTTTCTTGGATCATTTGGGTCTTCCCAGTTCATTACCACCCAGTCCCCATTTAAGTGACAATTTTGTATCACTCAGTTAAGCTGTAATCGTCCACTCCTTAGGTTCTTCCACAGGTCCTTTGATTCTGCTGGCGTGGATCCACCCTTGTTCCTTGGTCCGGATTGCAGCTTTGGTCGTCAGCAATACCTGAAAAAGACCTTCCCATTGAGGAGTTAAAGATTGTTCTTTCTAGGTTTTTAGTAGCACCCATTCCCTGTTGGAGTCCAGGGCATTCCTTTGGCTGCCCTGGAGGGTCAGAGACTTGGACAGGGGGGTCTGGGACCCTGGCCCAGAGCCCAGAGGGACATTGGCTTTGATCTCAGTCCATGGGAAAGGCTTCCTGCACTGCGGGAAGGATTGCAAGCCACAAGAGTGTGGAAGATAATAGTTTAGCTTATCACAGGGTGGGAAAACAGTAGGTTTGGGTTTTTAGTATGGAAGTGAATGGGAGCAAGATGGAGGATTTGGGGCGTTGTCTCCTGCTTCTTCTTTCTTCTTCCCTCACTCCATTTTCTGCAGTGACGTTGGCACAAAGTAGTTTCAAGAGATTGGGTCAAAGTAGGGATGTTCTTTTTAGTGTAAGTGACAGGTATTGGCAAATAACTATAAATAAAGAACACATAACAATTAGTATAAAAGATGGAGACAGCCCAGTCCAGGGGGAGTCAAGAGATGCCCGAGCAGCTGCACAGACCTTTATTGGGCACTGAGAAAATTGTAAGATAAGAAACAATAAACAAAGCGTGCAACCTTGAAAAATCAGTACCTGAAGACTCCGTCTCTTTTTTACGTTTGGCGCAGAGCTTTTTGCAGAAGGCAAAAGGAGTCTAAAACCACCTGAATCTCGGAAAAAAAACCCCAAGAACTGGCGTCCCTGGGTGGGCCGCTGGAAAGGGCACCGAAAGGGTCACAGTGAACCCTCTACAGTGAACATCGCAAACGCTCAGAAGATAAAAAGCCAGATGGTCAGCTCCAGAGAAGATAAGAAGAACATCTCTGGCCAGAGCAGCTAATCTCAAATTCTTCTCAGACTGACAGATCTCCAAGGGTCCTGGAATCGGTCACCCTGAAACCTGCTGGTCAGCGATCAGGACACCTCTGAGGCGAATTTGACAATAGCTGCACACAAGCCTTTGTGCTTTGGTAAGAACAGTTGGATTTAGATCATGGGGGGGACCACTTCACAGGAACAAATCTCTATTTTAGCTGCCCTAAGGGCGGTGGTTTCAACACACGGTGTAGCTCTCAAGGAAAAAGAGCATTGGGTGTTGATGCTCTGGGTCCTTTGTAATTACCCTCATTATGAGACCCGTGTCCTATTTGAGCCAGGGTTTTGGCAGGAAGCAAATAGGGAGTTGTATGATAGAGCCACAAAGAAGGACAAGATAGCTGTAAAGCTCTTGTCCACAGCTAGAATTATGTTAGAAGCCATTTCGGAGAATACCGATGGAAGTCCCAGGGCTGGGCAGTTGCCAAGTAGCAGGGAGAGAGAAAGTAGCGCTTTCTCTGTCGGACAGTCAGGGGGATAGGACAGACAGCTACTTTCCCCAGGTTTAGTACCTACTCCGGGAGATGGAGGAGGGAAGAGCCCTCAGCTCTCCCAGGGTTCGCCACAAAAAACATCAAACCCCCAAAAGCCAATCAAATGCCAGTCCCAGGAAAGAGGAAACTTTTAATCCATCCCAGTGACCAGGAGGAGCTGGGCATGCTTTATTTTGAAGCAGCTCCTGAGGGCCCATCACACTTCTCCCAAGAGAGAGGGAAGACAGGTCGGACACAGAGTTCACCTCGGAGTCCCTTCACCCCCCCCCACAGTCAACACGCAGTAGCACCCCGCCGCTCCTTTCCCTTCCCGTGCAGGAACTGGGTGCACGCGGGGAGGAGGGGGCGGGGGGAGCGCCGGGAGAACAACAGGTCCCCATTGAGTCGGTAGCGGAGGGCGGAACTGTGGTGTGTGCGTGCGGGGGCAATCCTAACCTATCTCACCAGGGCACGGAACACTGCGAAGTGCGGCCGGGAAGCGTGTCGGGTCAGGAGGGGGGGAACGCAGGGGAGAACAGTTCATGGACAAGTGGACCGAGCTTGCGAGCAGCGGAAATGAGCCATTGGGGGAGGCAGGATCTGTGTTGGCAGTTTGGCGCACGCCGATGACGCAAGCTACGGGAAGCAAGACAGTTCAAAATACATCCATGTCGCGGGGCGCAGGGGGGAGACTGAAATTGGAAACACCAAGCAGAGTACTACAAACCCCAGAAACACCAGCGGTGGGTCCAGGCACAGGCGCAGCAGGAGAGGGACAAGGCCCGAAACACGATCCTGCTCTGGGTAGGGCAAATTCTGATGATGAGGGAGAAGGGGCGGACCCTGGGGGTGAGCAGGGAGGGGACATTTCACCAGACGCCGCCAGGCCAGGACAGGCAGGGGCGGGGTAGGCGAAGGCAGAACAGGCAGGGATGAGGCGTGGCCAAAGGGGAGAGTCTCTCCAGGGTGCCACCCCTATGCGGCAAACGTCACAGAGCTTGACTCCACCCACCAGCGGCTCACTGGTCGCAGAACCACCTACACGCGGCAATTCAAACACAGCTGCTGCATTTCTGCAGATGGACGCATGTCCAAAATTCTCTCAGGTTTTACAAATGTACCCAGAAATTGAAAGCCTTTTGAGACCTTGACATACTCCGTAAAAGGCAGGGAAAGAAATATCAGATCCATATAGTACCGTGAGCCAGCAGATGCCAGCTGTCGACGTGTCATCGTCACCTAAGGACAGGACTGTGAAACCACAACAATCACAACGAGTGTCAGGCACACCGAGTGGAGCACCCTTCAGCAGTGAGACAACTACATTGCACCGCTTTTTTCCAGTTTCATACAAAAAAATCAACTTCTTCAGAACAGCAATTCAAACAAAACCTGAGAGAGCCTTTGTTGATGGTGAGGGAAAATGAAGCTGCACAAGAAGAACAAGACATGTCAATCACTGATGACGACATCATCCGCATCACTGCTTCAGAGGGCATTCCTATCCAGACAGCAAAAGCATTTGATTTTTCATGTCAAGCATCATCATTTTTGTTATCTAAGGACTTTATGAATCAGTTTTTCCGGCAATTCAGTGAAGCAGCTTCAGAATTCCAACAAGACACAGTGTCTTCTTTTCTCGACTTTTTCCTCAGAGGAAAGGTGTTGCAGAGAAATTGTGTGGTGCCCAGCACTCCCCAGCTTCTGTTCCTCAAGAAAAGGAAAAGAAACAGGATGAGGTGCAGCCTCAAAAACAGGTAGATCCTGGAAAGGATGAAGCAGCAGTTAAGCTGCGAATACAGCAATCAATTCCAGTGTTGGACAAGACACAGATTCCTGGTGCACGGGTACTTCATGCAACAGAAAGGACTGAAATAAGAAAGCATGCATTGAAAGGGGAGATGCTTCCGATGGGTTCAAGAAGTGTGGCAATGCCGGTGACTCATGATGCACAGGATGCAGACCCAAGATGGGAGCGATTGGATCATGAAGTCGTCAAAGATCTGATGAAAGCCATTTGTGATAATGGATTGGGATCTCCGTACTTCAAACAACTTTTAAAAGGGACATTTAATATATATGATTTAACACCATTTGACCTCAAATCCCTTGCTTCAATGATCCTCACGGACTCTCAGTTCATCATCTGGGAAGCAAAATGGAGAAGAGCTCTTAATGAGCTCAGGGACAAATATCAGGGAGGAGAGAATGCAGGCCTCACCATTGTACAATTGGCCAGTGATCCACCACTTGACAATCCAGCTCGTCAAGCCAGACTTTTTCCTTGAGAAGTGTTGACAGACATCAAGAATGCAGCCAGAAAGGCAATGGTGCAAATTCCACTGACAGCAGTTACAGAAAGTAATTACACAGACATAAAGCAAGGTCCTTCAGAATCTTTCACCTCATTCATCGATCGTCTCACGCAAGCAGTGGACAGGCAAGTCAGTGAGGAGGGGGTGAAACCACATTTGATTCTGTATCTTGCATTTGCGAATGCCAATCCAGAATGCAAACATATCAGCAATGCGATGCCTGGCCAACTCTCTATGTCAGAAATGATAGAGGCATGCAGCAAGGTGGGAACACCCAGCACGCTGCCACTGTTTTGGGAGATCAGGTGGAAAAGGCTGTCAAAGATGCATTCGCGAATTTTCAACAAAGACAATGCTACAAGTGTGGCAAACAAGGGCACTTCAAAAAGGACTATCCAGAACTTACAGATATCTCAAGCTCACCGGATGTTTGTCCAAGGTGCGGTATTCATGCTTGCTGTGCATGAGAACATTGTTGTAACAGAGAAAACGTAAGTACGCTGTTTCTCACCTCAGGGCACATTCAGCCATTCGGGGATTTTTGGTGGAAGGCAATGCACATGCAGACAAATTGACCATGCCAATATCAAGAACTTTACTGAACATTTTTGAACAGGCAAAATTGAGTCACGCATTCTTCCATCAGAATGCTCAGGCACTAATGGAAACTTTTCACATTTCCAAAAGTCAGGCAAAGGAAATCATTAGTGCTCGCCCAGATTGTCAGCTTGTACAGCCTCCTGCATCAGTGGGAGCAGTCAATCCAAGAGGATTGCACAGTTTGCAGTTATGGCAAACTGATATCACAAAATATACATCCTTTGCGAAACTCAAAAATGTTCATGTTTCAGTTGACACATTCTCAGGTGCAGTCTTTGCATCATTGCACACAGGTGAGACAGCACGACATGCTTGTCGACATTTCTTGCAGGCATTTGCATCATTGGGCATGCCACAAGAAATCAAAACAGATAACAGGCCAACATACATAGGGAAAGTGCTTGACAAATTCCTGAAGAGGTGGGGTGTCCATCATACCTTTGGTATCCCACACTCTCCAACAGGTCAAGCAATCATTGAAAGGACACATCACACATTGAAATCCCTTTTGGACAGACAAAAAAGAGGAGAAGCAGACACAACACCGTACATGCTCTTGAATAAAGCTTTGTATGTGTTGAATTTTCTCAATGGTTCTTTTGCAGAGCCAACTCCACCAATTGTGAGACATTTTTCAAACAGCACAAGAGCAAAACTGAAGGAAAGATTTTGGTTTTGGTCAGAAACCCAGAAACAGGGCAAATTGAAGGGCCATTCAAGTTAATAACTTGGGGCAAGGGATATGCTTGTGTCTCCACAGCAGTTCGGCCAAAGTGGCTGGCGGCAAGGCACGTGAAACCGTACTGAGTCCAAGATGCAAGCAGATGTGGACCCCAAAACCGGAGGAAGAGAAGTGGGCACGCAGACGTGAGCCGGTGTCAAGACAGCAGACATCCCTTCATTCTACATGCAAAAAAGACTCTGGGACTTGAGTTCTTTGGGGCTTGGGTGGTGTTGCATTTTTAGGGATTCCCACGGAAAAGAGGGCATTGAAAATGAAAGAACTATCCTTGTGCCTCATTCTCTCCTTGGTTGCCTTGAGAAATGCGGCAGTTTTGCCCGTGGCTCAACCAAAAGAGAATGTTTGGGAAACTCTAGCCAATGCATCAGGTTTGAATACCATCTGCCTGACACACTCAAGACCAGGGAAACCTTTCTCAACATGTTTAGTGGGATTGCCAGTGAGCAAATGGCCGATTCCAAAAAACATCCGTCCAGAAATTTCAAAGTCCATTGTAAATCCAGTGGACCAATGGGATGTTTGGACAAAATTCCTTCCTATGGCTCCTTTTGAACCCCAGGAACTGGAAATTCTTGGATCGGTCCAAATGCAATTCTCTGTGAAATTCGGCCTTTCTGGAGTGGCAAAAAATAAAACTATAGACATCACTCCAAACTTCAATTTTTACAGAAATTTATCATCTTGGTGTAATTACATTAAGATACTGGAAAAAACATCCAATCATGTTCCAGCTCAGTTACCAAGGGGAACTTTTCATTTGTGGGGACAAAATTTGGCCCGCAATTCCCGCAAATGCCACAAGTGGACCGTGCAGCATTGGAATGCTTTCATTGCTAACACCCAACATGACACTGATGAGAGAACTAAAACAGACAGGGAAAAGATCTGTTCAAATGTATGATCCAAATTGTGATGATGAGGTACAGACATGGAGCAAGGCTCAGAGAATTGCAGTTGCAATTTTTTCACCACAGGCAGCATCAGGAGCAGCCTTGACACAATTGGATCATGTGGGCTGTTGGCTGAGCAAACATGCCCGAGCTGTCTCTCTTGCATCTGAATGACATGTTGTTAGACATTGACAGTGTAAGACGAGCAACTCTCCAAAACAGGGCAGCGATGGATTACCTTTTGCTGACCCACGGGCATGGGTGTGAGGAATTTGAGGGAATGTGCTGCATGAATTTGTCAGACCATTCCAAATCCATTCATGAAAACGTCAGGTAATTGCAGGAGAGTGTGAACAAACTTGGAGAGGTAACTGCGTCATGGATGGATGGTTTGTTCAATTTGTTTGACCTTTCACCACTGTGGAAGGAACTTTTGAAAGTAATTATATATATTTTAGTAGGGCTTGTAATCCTTCTCATGATTTTGCCGTGTTTGTTTCTGTATATACGGCGAGCCATGGACAGAGTGGCCAAGGAAGTGTTTTTGGTTCAAACAGGAGGGGGAGATGTTGGAGTCCAGGGCATTCCTTTGGTTGCCCTGGAGGGTCAGGGACCTGGGCAGGGGGGTCTGGGACCCCAGCCCAGAGCTCAGAGAGACACTGGATTTGATTTCAGTCCATGGAAAAAACTTCCTAAACTGAGAGAGGGTTTGCAGGCCACGGGAGTGTGAAAAATAGTAGTTTAGTTTATCATAAAGTGAAAAAATAGTAATTTTAGGTTCATAGCATTGGAGTGAATGGGGACAAGATGGAGAATCTGGGGCGTTGTCTCCTTCTTCTTCCTTCCCCTTTCCTCACTCCATTTCTGCTATGACGTTGGCCCAAAGTTGTTAGTGAGGATTGGGTCAGTGTATAGATGACCTTTTTAGTAATAGTGATAGACATGGGTAAGAAATAGTAAATAACGAACATGTAGTAATTAGTATAAAAGATTAAGGACAGCCAAAGTCGGGGGGAGACATGAGAAGTCCATGCAGCTGCAAACATCTTGTTGGACTGTGAGAAATTTGTAAGATAAGAAACAATAAACGAAAAATGCAACCTTGATAAAACTACACCCGAAGACTCCGTCTCTTCCTTTGGCTTGGCTCAGAGCTGTGCAGGGGGTAAAAAGACCCTGAAACCACCTGAATGTTGGGGAAGCTCCCCGACATAATACCACCTGAATCTCGGAACAAAAAGCCAAGAACTGGCGTCCCTGGGTGGGCCGCTGGAAATGGACACCCAAAGGGTCACAGTGAACCCTCTACAGTGAACATCACAAGCTCTCAGAAGACAAAAGCCAGATGGTCAGCTCCAGAGAAGATAAGAAGAACATTTCTGGCCAGAGCAGCTCATCTCATATTCGTCCCAGACTGACAGATCTGCAAGGGCCCTGGAATCCGTCACCCTGAAACCTGCTGGTCAGCGATCAGGACACCTCTGAGGAGAATTCAACAACAGCTGCACACAAGCCTTTGTGCTTTGGTAAGAACAGTTGGATCTAGATCATGGGGGGAACCACTTCCCAGGAACAAATCGCTATTTTATAACAGCCCTAAGGGGGGTGAGTTCAACACACGGTGTAGCTCTCAAGGAAAAAGAGCTTCAAGCGTTGATGCTCTGGGTCCATTGTAATTACCCTCATTGTGAGACCCATGCCCTATTTGAGCCAGGGTTTTGGCAGAAAGCAAATAGGGAGTTGTATGATAGAGCCACAAAGAAGGACAAGATAGCTGCAAAGCTCTTGTCCACAGCTAGAATTATGTTAGAAGCCATTTCGGAGAATACCGATGGAAGTCCCAGGGCTGGGCAGTTGCCAAGTAGCAGGGAGAGAGAAAGTAGCGCTTTCTCTGTCGGACAGTCAGGGGGAGGGGACAGACAGCTGCTTTCCCCAGGTTTAATACCTCCTCTGGGAGATGGAGGAGGGGGGAGCTCTCAGCTCTCCCAGGGTTCGCCACAAAGAAGGTTGTCAAAAGCTCCAAAAGCCAATCAAATGCCAGTCCCAGGAAAGAGGAAACTTTTGATCCATCCCAGTGACAGGAGGAGCTGGACATGCTTTATTTTGAAACGGCTCCCGCAGGCACAACACATTTATCCCAAGGAAGGGTGAGACAGGTCCGACACAAAGTCCACCTCGGAGCCCCTTCACCCCCCCAACAGTCACCGCACAGCAGCACCCCATCGCTCCTTTCACTTTCCGCCCAGGAACAGTTCATGCGGGGGGAGGAGGGAGCGGGGGAGGGGGGTGCCAGGAAAACAGCAAATCCCCAGCAAATCAGTTGTGGAGGGCGGGACTGCAGCGTGTGCACGCGGAGACGATCCTAACCTATCTCGCTGGGGTGCGGAACGCGGCCGAGGGTGGTCGGGAAGCGCGTCGGGTCGGGAGGGGGCGGATCGCAA
Source organism: Riparia riparia (assembly GCA_020917445.1). NCBI lineage: Eukaryota > Metazoa > Chordata > Aves > Passeriformes > Hirundinidae > Riparia > Riparia riparia. The sequence goes on from JAIXNV010000410.1 coordinate 22,347, forward strand.
GGGAGAACAGTTTGTGGACGAGTGGTGCAGGTTCGCGGTCACAGGCCCAAGACATTGGGGCAGGCGGAGCCCGTACTGGCAGCTCGGTGCACGCTGATGACACAAGCTATGGGAAATAGCACAGTTCAAGATACATCTGTGTCGCGGGGCACAGGGGGGAGGCCAAAACAGGAAACGCCAAGCAACCCCAGAAACACGAGCAGTGGGTCCAGGCGCAGAAAGGGCAGGAAGAGGCCCGAAGCGTGGTCTTGCTCTGGGTAGGGATGATGATGAGCGAGAAGGGGCGGCCTCTGGGCGTGAGTGGGAAGGGGACACTCTGTCAGGTGCCGCCGGGCCGGAACAGGCAGGGGCAGGACAGATGGAGGCAGAACAGGCAGGGGCAGGGTGTGTCCAAGGCGGAGAGTGTCTCCAGGGTGCCACCCCTATGCGGCAAACGTCACAGAGCACGACTCCACCTACCAGCAGCTCACTGGTCGTGGAACACCTACACGCAGCGATTCAAACTCAGCTGCTGTGTTTCTGCAGATGGGCACACGTCCAAAATCATATCAGGTTTTACAAATGCACCCAGAAAGTCGACATACTTTGTCAGGGGCAATGGAAGAAATAACAGATCCATGTAGTACCATGAGCCAGCAGATGCCAGCTGTCGACGTGTCATCGTCACGTAGGGGCAGGACTATGAAACCACAACAATCACAACGAGCCTCAGGCACACCAAGCGGAGCACCTTTCAGCAGCGAGACAACCACGTTGCACCGCTTTTTTCCAGTTTCATACAAAAAATCAACTTCTTCAGAACAGCAATTCAAACAAAACCTGAGAGAGCCTTTGTCGATGGTGAGAGATGATGAAGCTGCACAAGAAGAACAAGACATGTCAATCACTGATGACGACATCATCTGCATCACTGCTTCAGAGGGCATTCCTATCCAGACAGCAAAAGCATTTGATTTTTCATGTCAAGCATCATCAATTTTGTTATCTAAGGACTTTATGAAGCAGTTTTTCTGGCAATTCAGTGAAGCAGCTTCAGAATTCCAACAAGACCCAATATCTCCTTTCTCTCGACTTTTTCTTCCGAGGAAAGGTGTTGCAGAAAAATCGGGTGATGCCCAGCAATCCCTAGTTCCTGTTCTTCATGAAAAGGAAAAGGAAATGAAACAGGATGAGGTGCAGCCTCAAAAACAGGTAGATCCTGAAAAGGATGAAGCAGCAGTGAAGCTGCGAATACAGCAATCAATTCCAGTGTCAGACAAGACACAGGTTCCTGGTGCACGGGAATTTTGTGCAACAGATTGGACTGAAATAAGAAAGCATGCATTGAAAGGGGAGAAGCTTCCAATGGGTTCAAGAAATATGGCAATGCCAGTGACTCATGATGCACAAGATGGAAACCCGAGATGGGAGCTATTGGATCGTGAAGTCATCAACGATCTGATGAAAACCATTCATGATAATGGATTGGGGTCTCCGTACTTCAAACAACTTTTAAAAGGGGCATTTAATATATATGATTTAACACCATTTGACCTCAAATCCCTTGCTTCAATGATCCTCACGGAGTCTCAGTTCATCATCTGGGAAGCAAAATGGAGAAGAGCTCTTAATGAGCTCAGGGACAAATATCAGGGAGGAGAGAATGCAGGCCTCACTGTTGCACAATTGGCCGGTGATCCACCACCTGACAGTCCAGCTCGTCAAGCCAGACTTTTTCCTCGGGAAGTGTTGACAGACATCAAGAATGCAGCCAGAAAGGCAATGGTGCAAATTCCACCGACAGGAGTTACAGAAAGTAGTTATACAGACATAAAGCAAGGTCTTTCAGAATCTTTCATCTCATTCATCGATCGTCTCATGCAAGCAGTGGACAGGCAAGTCAGTGATGAGGGGATGAAACCACATTTGATTCGGTGTCTTGCATTTGCGAATGCCAATCCAGAATGCAAACATATCAGCAGTGCGATGCCTGGCCAACTCTCTATGGCAGAAATGATAGAGGCATGCAGCAAGGTGGGAACACCCAGCACGCTGCAACATTTTTGGGAGATCAGGTGGAAAAGGCTGTCAAAGATGCATTCGCGAATTTTCAACAAAGACAATGCTACAAGTGTGGCAAACAAGGGCACTTCAAAAAGGACTGTCCAGAACTTACAGAGATCGCAAGCTCACCGGATGTTTGTCTAAGGTGTGGTATTCATGCTTGCTGTGCATGAGAACATTGTTGTAACAGAGAAAATGTAAGTATGCTGTTTTTCACATCAGGGCACATTCCTCCCTCCTGGGATTTTTAGTAGAAGGTAATGCACATGCAGACAAATTGACCATGCCAATTTCAAGGACTTTACCGAACATTTTTGAACAAGCAAAATTGAGTCATGCATTCTTCCATCAGAATGCTCAGGCACTAATAAAAACTTTTCACATTTCCAAAAGTCAGGCAAAAAAAAAATTATTAGTGCTTGCCCAGATTGTCAGCTTGTACAGCCTCCTGCTTCCATGGGAGCAGTCAATCCAAGAGGATTGCAGAATTTGCAGTTATGGCAAACTGATGTCACAAAATATCCATATTTTGGGAAACTCAAAAATGTTCATGTTTCAGTTAACACATTTTCAAGTGCAGTCTTTCCATCATTGCACACAAGTGAGACAGCACAACATGCTTGTCAACGTTTCTTGCAGGCATTTGCATCATTAAGCGTGCTGCAAAAAAATCAAAACAGATAATAGACCAACATATATAAAAAAGTACTTAACAAATTCTTAAAAAAGTAAAGTGTCCATCATACCTTTAGTATCCCATACTCTCCAACAAGTCAAGCAATCATTAAAAAGACACATCACACATTGAAATCCCTTTTAGACAAACAAAAAGGAAGAAAAGAAAATGCAACACCATACATGTGCTTAAATAAAGCCTTGTATGTGTTAAATTTTCTAAATGGCTCTTTTGCAGAGACAAGTCCACCAATTATCAGACAGTTTTCAAACAGCACAGGATTGAAACTGAAGGAAAATCCTTTAGTTTTAGTCAGAAACCCAAAAACAAGACAAATTAAAAAGCCATTCAAATTAATAACTTAAAACAAAAAATATGCTTGTGCCTCCACAGTGGGAAAACCAAAGTAGCTAGCAGCAAAGCATGTAAAACTGTACCAAATCCAGACACAAGCAAAAGCAGACCCCAAGACCAAAAAAAGAGAAGTAAGCATGCAGACTTAAGCCAGTGTCAAGACAGCAGACATCCCTTCGTTCTACATGCAAAAAAGACTCTAAAAACTAAGTTTTCTTTAAAGATTAAGTTTTCTTTAGAGCTTAAGTAATGTTGCATTTTTAAAAATTCCCATAAGAAAAAAAGCCATTAAACATAAAAGAACTATACTTGCGGCTCATTCTCTCTTTCGTTGCCTTAAGCAATGCAGCCGTTTTGCCATTAGCTCAAAAAAAAAAAAAAAAAAAAAAAATTACACTAAGATGCTAGACAAGCCATCCAACCATGTTCCAGCACAATTGCCAAAAGAAAAATCTTTTTCATCTGCAGAGACAAAATTTAGCCCACAATCCCCACAAATGTCCAAAGTAGTCCATGCAGCGTTAGAATGCTTTCATTGCTAACACCCAACATAACATTGTTAAAAACCCAAAAATATAGGAAAAAAATCTATCAAAACATATAATCCAAATTGTAATAACAATGTTCAGGTATAGAACAAAACTCAAAAAATTGCAGTTGCACTTTTTTCACCACAAACAGCATCAAAAATAGCCTTGACACAATTAGATCAACTAAGTTATTAACTGAGCAAACATGCCCGAGCCACCTCTCTTGCACTAAGCGACATGTTATTAAATGTTAACAGTGTAAGATGAGCAAATCTCCAAAACAAAGCAGCAATAGATTATCTATTGCTGACACACAAGCATAAGTGTAAAAAATTTAAGAGAACGTGCTGCATAAATTTGTCAGATCATTCCAAATCCATTCATAAAAACATCAAGCAATTACGAAAGAATATAAACAAACTTAAAGAAGTAACTGTCATAAATAGATAGTGCATTCAATTTGTTTAACCTTTCACCATTGTAAAAAAAGAAATTAAAAACATTTGTATATATTGTAGTAAAGCTTGTAATTCTTCTCATAATCTTGCCATGTTTATTTCAATGCATACAGCAAGCCATAAACAAAATTACCAAAAGAGTATTTTAAATTCAAACAGGAGGGGGAGATGTTGGGAGTCCAGGGCATGCCTTTGGCTGCCCTGGAGGGTCAGAGACCTGGACAGGGGGGTCTGGGACCCTGGCCCAGAGCCCAGAGGGACATTGGCTTTGATCTCAGTCCATGGGAGAGGCTTCCTGCACTGCGGGAAGGATTGCAAGCCACAAGAGTGTGAAAGATAGTAGTTTAGCTTATCACAGGGTGAGAAAACAGTAGGTTTAGGTTTTTAGTATGGAAGTGAATGGCAGCAAGATGGAGGATTTGGGGCGTTGTCTCCTGCTTCTTCTTTCTTCTTCTCTCACTCCATTTTCTGCAGTGACGGTGGCACAAAGTAGTTTCAGGAGATTTAGTCAAAGTAGAGATGACCTGTTTAGTATAAGTGATAAGTATTGGCAAATAATGATAAATAAAGAACATGTAACAATTAGTATAAAAATGGCGACACCCCAGTCCGGGAGGAGTCGAGGAGTCATCAAATGCCCGAGCAGCTGCACAGACCTTTGTTAGGCACTGAGAAAATTGTAAGATAAGAAACAATAAACAAAGCATGCAACCTTGAAAAATCAGAACCTGAAGACGCCCTCTCTTTTTTGCGTCTAGCTCAAAGCTTTGCAAAAAGCAAAAAGACTCTAAAACCACCTAAATCTCAAAACTAAAAACCAAAAGTCTTCCTTTTGGGAGAGGGAATGATATCTTGAAAACAAGGAACAAAGTCTAACGCTCAGAAAACGAGATATGATGAGAGTGTGAATGAAAACAACCGAGAAAATTTGGGAATGGAGTGATTGAGACCAAATGGACTGAGATGAAATGAGGGGCACTGAAAAGGATCAACACTTGCCAAAAGTACTCCAATTCAAATGCTGCAATAAGGCAATGAAGGAAAATAAAGGAGAGTAAAAGAAATAGAAGAAATGCAAGCTTAAAATGAAAAAGGGAAAATTTTGAAAGCATATGAAAAGCAAAAAGTGAATGCGATGACAAGAAGTGCAGGGTAAGGGACTGAAGCTTCTCCAAGTTTTCTTCTTGGAAATCTTGAAAACAGAGAAGAAAAATTAATAAACAGTCAGCAAACAAAAATTAATAAACAAAAGGAGATATGGTGACAAACAGTGTGAATGATGACTACTGAGAAAATTTCTAAACGGTGTGAATAAGACCAAATGGACTGAGATGAAAGGAAGGGCACTGAAAAGGACCAACACTTCAAAAATGTACTCCAATTCAAATGGTGCAATCAGGCAAGAAATGGAAAGAAAGGAAGAGGAGGAAAGAAATTGAAGAAATGCAAGCTTAAAATGAAAAATGGAAAATATTGAAAGCACGTGAAAAGCACAAAGGGAATGGGATGAGAAAGAGTGCAGGGAAAGGGACGGAAGCTTGCACAATTCTTCATTGAAATGGCAAGATTTCATTCCCTTATCGAAAGGAAAGTCTTCATTCCTGGAAAGAAAATGAAATCTTGAAAACAGGAAACAAAATCTAATAAACACTCAGGAAAGGAGATATGATGAGAAATAATGTGAGTTAAAATAACCAAGAAAATATGGAACCGGAGTTTTCGAGACCAAGTGGACTGAGATGAAAGGAGGGGCAGTGAAAAGGACCAACACTTGCCACAATACACCAATTCAAATGCTGCATTCAGGCAAGAAAGGTAAATAAAAGAAGCAGAGGAAAAGAAATTGAAGAAATGCAATCTTAAAATGAAAATGGGAATAATTTGAAAACATGTGAAAAGTAAATAGTGGAAGGGATGACAAGAAGTGCAGGGAAATGGACAGCAGCTTGCCCATTGAATCTTCATTGAAATCTTTGAGACAAAGTACGCACTCTAACAAACACTCAGGAAAGGTGATATGATGGATAACAGTGCAAATGAAAACAGCAGAGATAATTTAGAACCGGAGTGATGGAGACCAAATGGACTGAGATGAAATGAGGGGCACTGAAAAGGACCAACGCTTGCCAAACGTACTCCAGTTCAATTGCTGAAATCTGTCAAGAAATAGAAATAAATAATAAGAAGAAAAGAAATTGAAGTAATGCAAGCTTACAATGAAAATGGGAAAATTTTGAAAGCAAGAGAAATGCACTAAGTGAATGGGATGAAAAGAAGTGCAGGGAAAGGGACAGAAGATTGCTCAATTAATCTTGATTGAAATTGCAAGATTTCATTCCCTTTCCTGAAAGCAAAGTCTTCCTTTTAGTGAAGGGAATGAAATCTTCAAAACAGGGACTGAAATCTAACGAAGGCTCAGGAAAGGAGATATGATGAGAAACAGTGCAAATGAAAAGAACCGTGAAAATTTGGAACTGGAGTGGTTGAGACCAAATAGACTGAGATGAATGGAGGGGCAGTGAAAAAGGCCAACACTTGCCAAAATACTCCAATTCTAATGCTGCAATTAGGCAAGAAATGCAAATAAAAGGAGATGAAAAGATATTGAAGAAATGTAAGCTTAAAACCAAAAAAGGGAAAATTTTGAAAACACTTGAGAAGTAAAATATGAATGGGATGAGAAGTGCAGGGAAAGTGACGGAACTTGCCCAATTAATGTTCATTATTATTGAGAGATTTCCTTCCCTTTCCTGAAATAAAGAATTCTTTTCAGGAAAGGGAATGAAATCTTGAAAACACGGAACAGTTTAAAAAACGCTCAGGAAACGAGATACGATGAGAAAGATTGCAATGAAAACAACCGAGAAAATTGGGAACTGGAGTGATTGAGACCAAATGGACTGAGATGAAATGAGGGGCACTGAAAAGGACCAACACTTGTCAAACCTACTCCAATTCCAATGCTAACATCAGGTGAGAAAGGCAAATAAAAGGAGAGGAAAAGAAATTGAAGAAATGCAAGCTTAAAATGAAAATGGGAAA
>JAIXNV010000411.1:0-29323 GCA_020917445.1 Riparia riparia
TTTGGGCACGTCTTACATTGTAACCTAGGACAGTTGTCTAGCCAGAGAAGTAGCACAAGAGATTGTACAAGATTAGGCAAGCCAAAGTAGGATACCATAAAACAACAACAACAAAATAAAAGCCTGTAATGTTTTACTTCAGGTTTTTATTATAGTTATGATACTGATCATGGAATGAATGAACACTCAGGTAATAGAAACGCCTCCCACTTAAGAAAGTAGAAACTAGCACAAGTCATATACAAGCAAAATTCAGAGGTGGTATCAGATGATTAGCAATTACATCCCGTATATTCAAAAAAGGGACGCAAAAGAGACAAGGCATTTGGAGACTTGTGAATCCAAAGCACGCAAAAAACCAATTTTGAAACAATGAACATAAAGAAAAATGTGTGAAAAATAAACTATCCTGACTTTCTTCTTTGATAATTTATTTGCTACACAAGCAAAATATCTGTGTTCAAATTTCAACCTTATAATAGTTTTAAGTACTTCATCAGATGAGAAAGATGACAACTGGGATACATTAAAGGTGAGCAAAAAAAAATAACCCAAAAGGGCAGCTGACAATGGGACACATTTCAAGGTAAAGTAGCTCTATATATTAACTATTTGAGGTGTTACCAAAGAAAAGTATTGTTTCTTAATAAAATCCATCCCAGTATCAACATCATGAGTGCGATTGAAATTATCTAAATAAATAAAGGCAGCATCCCGAAGGAAGAAATAGGATGTGAAAATGCATCATCTTTTATGCTACTTTATTCTGTGACTGAGTAAACAAAGAGCAACAGAAACAAGATTAAATTAACAGCACATTCAGAACACCTGAATTCATATACTTGAAAACTTACCAAGAACTTCTACTACGGACTGAAAAGTCAGCAACTCCAAGTGGCAAATGGTAGAACTGGATTGCCATAAAACAATGAAGAAATTTAAGATGGTGAATCGGATATTAGATATCCCAGTTGAGATCCTTACAGGAGAGAATGGGATGTACTGGTATCAATACATAAAAGGCTTCTGTGATAATTTTTTTTAAATACTGTATGCAGTTTCCCTTGCTCAAACACCTCCCCCTCCACACCCAGAGAAAAGACGAACTCTCCCACAAAGAGGCAAAGGATGACCAAAGGAGCAAAACAATCTGTCTCTCAATGGGGAATTCTCAATTACTGTAACTGATCAAATACTGAAAGAAATAAGATGGATACCCCCTAAAATACAAAAATATGAGCATCAATGATGAAAGAAATCATTATACTAGATGATAATCATGGCTGAAGAACAGAAAGGCAGTTAATAAGAGATAAAATTACACTGCAAGTTAGCATCTCATAACACAGGAAGGTTCAAGAATAGCTTCTCAATAGCAGGGAAAATAGTATATTTCATTTGCTTCTTTATCAACACTGGAAAACAAATTTAATTGATGAATATGATATAAGTCACCACTAGAGTCCCTAGATAGATGCCTATGCAGTACGTGCTCTTCTAGAAGCCTTCATGAAAAATGGGTTTAGCAAGGTTTTACTGATCATCTCCAGCAGATGGAAAAGATGATTGACATCAGGCTCCTACAGCAATTTGGTTTAAATGCTTGAACTGAGCCTGCAAATGATCTATCACCATATAATGCAAGTTCCTTTTACAAGAAGTAGATTAGAGACTAGGAAGCCTCTTGATCTTTTGTGATATGTAAAATTCTCCCTTTTTTCTCTCCCAAAGAGATAGACAACTTCTGTGAATGGTAGAAGAATTGCAATGTTACCAATATAAACAATGTGATCAATTATGAGGGCACTTAGCACATTTAGAACCAAGTCAAACAGTACATTCCTCCAGGAAATAAATCTTGTTCAGAAATACTTATATGCCAGAGGATGAATAATGCTTTCTAGCTACTACTTGCAAAAGCAGGGTGAGGACAGACACTTTCATCTCTCTGTGAAGGAAACCTAAGAAAAATTAGAGAAAACAGGAAGACAAACCAGTGATCTCTCTCTATTGACACTAGTAAATCTTGCAGCAAACATGTATTTCTGTATCACTGATGACAAAACCCATAACCACCTTCAAAAATTTATTCAGGGAGCAATCTCACCTTTCACATAGTTTACTTCAGTCTTTTGATCTATGTAGTGCAACTGATCTGGAAGAACACTGGTAGTTTCTTTGATGGAAGTGCACACTGTACTGCATTTAACCATTCTCAAGGTTAGAACAAAAATGTTTAACACGTGGAAATGTGGATCACAAGAAATCACAGGAAAGGCCAAACAAAACATGAGGCTGATTGCTCATAAAAGCAATTGCACATTGCAGAACTTTGAAGTCACCTCTTCTGTGATAAATCTATTCAAAGCCTCTAGGGTCACTGAAGTTATTTTTTAATTGAAGCTGATCTGTTCAAAGGAACATAAAGACCATAATTTTACTTCTTCTTCAGGTCTTTTAAAATTCCAACTAGTTTAGATGTTATTAAACAATACTAGATCCCCTCCTCCGTGTTATTAATATTATCCTTTCAATAGACCCTCTGCTGCCTATTATCATATCAAGCTCATGCTTCAGCTTTTCCCTCAGGAAGGTTTACATGGGCCTCTCAAAAAAAACAAAAACAAAAACAAACAAACCAACCAACAACAACAACCAAAAAAAAAAAAAAAAAAAAAAAAAACACAAACAAGGAGCTATTTATTTTATTTAACATGTAAGAACAATCCTTTGCTAACTGTGATATAGATCTCGTTATCAAGATAAGAGAAGAAAAGGGAAGGGAATTAAAATTCAAACAGGATACCACATTAGAAAACTACTCAAAATTCAGGTTTTTTTAGTGATCCAGTTGATTCTGAAGTTAGGAATTGTCCAGTTTGGATTCCCATTTCTACTTGGAGAGATTACAGTTACAGAGTTACCTCATAACTGAAGTACCAAAAGGCTTTATAGTAATACCTTCAAACTGAGCAGGTATGGAGGGTTTGTTTCCAGCTTTAAGTTGCCCGTGGCAGATGCTTATATAAGAGGTCTCAGAAAGATGCAGGCAACACAAAAACAGACATGGAGAAATACAGATACACACACACACACACACACAAAAAAAAAATTCCAAAGAATCTAGAAAGAAAGGTAAAAGTTTAAGCATTCGCTCAAGCTCTGCTTTAGAAAGGACATATTCTTTGTGCTCTGGTCTGGCATGGCCTGTCCTTCGACTGTCTTTGGCATGCAAAACCAAGTAGGGGAGGTAGAGTAAAATGCCCAAAATTACCAACTGCCATTCTTACACAAACTTCTAGGAGTGCTGCCTAAGGTTACAAGGCACACTCCAAATTAAAATTAACAAGCTAAAATATTTCAAAACAGACTCTAAGTAGAGTCCATGCAGACTCTTTTCTTCCCTCTAATTCTTCCTATACATGCATCCCATTTCAACCAGTTTGATCCCAAGCAGTCCTTCATATTAAAAGATCCCTCCAAGTATGCTCTACACATTCTCCAACCTCCTTTCTTCACACTTGCATCTCTTCAAAGCATACAGTCCCCAAACTGCGAGGGCTCCAAACTATCAAAAGAGAAAGGTCAAGTATGTTTAAATAAAAATTAAAAGACAACGAACAGAATCTAACCACTAAATTGCCAAATGTCAGGACAGGAAGAGGGCAAAAATGTGCTCCACCCTCCTCCTATGAGAAGGACTAAGAAAGTATTCATTCTATAAATATTTTCGTTTCAGGAGCTGAAAATGGTCTGGCATTGCAAAATAACATTATTATTCTGAAACAAAAGCTTGGCTAAGGACTTCTTGTAAGTATTACATTTTAACTAAACTAAAGAAATAGAAACTAGGACAACTGGATTTTAATTCTTAAGGTTTCCAGAAAAAAAAAAATTATCTTTGGCATTTATCTTGAAGCACATGAGCAGAAATACAAGTAAAAGAATTCTTTCCATTTCTTACTTACCAATATCATATACCAGAGTACCGACTTCATAATATTAGAAACAAAGAACTACTGTAAAATTACTTTCAAAGCAAGAAATTTCTTAATTTTTAATACAGCTATATAAGGATATGCTGACATTAAGATCACACAATATCAGCTTTGCTCCAGTGTGCATGTTAAATATATAATTTATTTTCATATCTTTTCTACAAAATAAATCTGAATTATTATTGAGCTTGGGCATCTTCCTAAAGGAAACCTCATTTTCTTTAGGACAATTGAATTCTATGCTCTCTCTTCTTTTAAAGGCAGCTGTGTATTTAATTTTGGTCAGTCTGGCAGAGATTTAGCAATAACCATTTTCCTCCCAACTGAAAGGTATAGATAAGTTAAAGCTCTGTCTCTCTCTACAGAGGTTTTTCTCCTTTTTTGGCCTACAATAAAAGAACATCCAACCACTCAGCTAACAACAACGAAACGGAAAAATGTCTATAGAAATTAACGTGCTCAAAAAGTAATAGTGAATGCTTGTCCTTTCTGAAGATTTTAAGATGCCCTGAATTTGCTTCTAGGTTGACTAGAAATTTCTTCTGTTACTGAAAGGATAAACAAATTTCCCATAAAACTAACAAAGACTCTTAAACTTAAAGCTATATTAAAATCACAAGTAACATCACACCACTCCCCACATTCAGTATGGAGTTTTAAACTGCAACTAGTTTTCTCTTGCTGGTCTTATTCTAACATTTCCACACTTTTCTGAATTCCTGGCAACCATTTATCACCTTTCTCTAGCACTGTATCTCATAGTGAATAAACAGTGATGGTAACTGAGGTATTCTAAAACTCTTGCAGAAGGGCAAATAGGATGAATAGACATCAATGCTGATCGTCCATTTTTCAAAGATTTTCCCCTCAAGAAGACTTCAGAAAGATAAATGTTATATGAACCAGAATAAGACAAGCAGTGTTTTAGCAATTAACAGCCAAAAAGCATGTTTTTCCAACTTCAGTAATTATGCCACCATAGTGATGCATCTCTCAAAAGGTCGTAAGTTTCCAACCTATACAAAATACTGGGCAGCAATTGCAATACTATCCTGCAAAGATAATATTTTTCCAGTCCATTTTGCCCCTTTAGTCCTAAAGTTTACTTATCTTCCCTACTTAACAGACTTTTTGATTAATGCTTTTATTATTAAAGCAGTTTTTCATTTTTGTGATTAATTGCCATTTTCCACATCTTATATGATACAAACTGTATAAACACAAATTGTGAAAGAAGTTATTTGAAAGAAAAAAATTGAAAGAAAAAATCTAGATCCTGAAAAAACTTCCATCCAACAACTTCTTGTATCTGAACAGTAACAATAACCAGCCTTGCAACTCGGTAAATATGTTTTTTGGTCTCAGGGAAAAGTGCAATTCTGTGTCTTTACTTTTTATCCTGAAGTTCTCTAACCTATGGTATGAAAACTTCCCACATTTGCTAGAACCAGAGTGTATCAAGTGTGACAATGCTGAGCTGATCCAACACATATACCCAAGATCCAAAGTCTCTGCCAAAACCACCTGTAAAATTCAATGTGTGAGAGGTTCTCTCAAATGATGCATAACAGATTTGGCTCCATAATAAATTGGTTGTGAGACTGCCAGCATCTCTTCTCAATCTGACAGCCCAACAATCAAGGCACTCTCACCAAGTGGCAAACCTGGCTTCAGTCCTCTCCACTGCTCTGACCTGCTGAACACAAGGGGCACAGTGCCTGGAAAGACACAGCTTGAGCACTTCAGGACAATATTCCAGGTAAGAAGAGGTGACTCTCTACAGCCTGAAGGAAAGTATCCCAGCCCTTCCCCAGGAAAGGGCCAAAAAAATGCATCTTATCAAGCGTGCATGCTGCAAGTTAAAATCCAACTTCAGAATTTAAATCTACCCCTGTAAAAGGATTTGGTGTATTATTCAAGATCAGGTGTGCTGCTACTGAGTACTGTCACATCCAGGTTCTCAACTTACAGGCAATTATTTCTCCAATACAGAAATATATAGGAATATAAATCAACAGTTATAATGAGTCAACAGTCTAACAATAATTTATCATTTCCATTAGCATTTTAAGAAGGTACATTTCTGATATTAACAAGGCACTAACACAACACTCCTTTGTAATTCAAAAACAGTTTGGAAAAAAGTAACTAACTTAGCTTGACTTTGTATCCAGGAGCTTTATGCAAGATCAGGTATCAGCTATCCTGTGTCATGGTTTAGGAATGGTATTCTCCAATTTAGTCTTCCCATCAAAACCATTTCAAATCATGTGTCACTTGCTCACTCCTTCCTCTTCCCCAGCCCCTCTGGAGGACTGGGGAGAACTGAAGGCACAAAAGGCAAAGATCAGGCTTGAGACAAGAACAACTTACTAGAAACAGCTGAGATAAGAACAGTAACAATATTAATAACAAAAGTGTGTGCCAGAGAGGTGAATGATTCATATGCAAATGCTCACCACCATATCACAGAAAGTCTGACAACACAGACCCAAAAGGAACCCCTTCCCCCATTCCTGGAAAATGGCATGAGGTGGTCCTTCTGCAAAAATTAACCCTGTCATGGCCAGAATCAGCCAGTATTACCAATATAAACAATATAAACCTGTCTGCCTAAAGACAACGAAGTCCATGCTCTGAGAAACTCAAAAGAAGTTAACTTAAGTGCATATGCCCCAATCTGGACCAAACAAGAAGGCTGATCTAGAAAAAAAACAGCAACTTCCAGCCAGGATACAATTCTACTGTATACCATTTTCATGATGCTGAACCCCAGAAACAGCAGATTTTTCATGGAAGAATAAAAGTCTCATAAATCCCATTAAGTTTTCTGTGACACTACGATGTGACAATTTGTATATATTTAAGCACTTAAGGATTAAAAGAAAATATTACTTTTGTATAGTTAACGTGGGAAAAGAAAAAAAAAAAAAAAAACGGGGGGGGGGGGAACCCAACCAACCAACAAAACACAACCCTAATAGTTATGCTTCACATGTACTCATTCTACTTACTCAAGACTGGGATGAAGGTATTTAGATACATAATTTATAATTACAGTCTTCTTTAAATAAATTAAATCAAATCAGAGGTATGATTTCAAAACATATTAAGCATATTAAACCTCTGTTCCTTATGGGAATCACGTTAAAATCGCTTTAGTTCTGAATGACAGCATCCATTAAACTTTGATGTACTTCAATTGGTGTGCTTTAATGTCTTAAATGTCTTACCACTACTTAAACAAGCTAATACACAAGCCTGTAGTTGCAAGTGTAAATCGAGTCTGATACCACCCTCCCAATGAGAAACGTGCCTGTGGACAGCAGGAGATAATGTATGATCTTGGGGTTTTAACTTCCTTTTATTAACTTGGGTTTGTTTAAAATAGCAAAAGTTATGCACATAGATTATGTTTCTTATATATTGTTTCCAGATAAGATTACTTTAGAAATACTACTCTTTCAGAGTTTTTACTCAATAATTATTTCTATAATTAGTCTGTTGACAGTTACAACAAATTCAACACTTCACTCTGGAAGCACAACGCTAGAATGCTCTTAGTGCTCATTAACATGATTACCCATTACATTTGATCTGCTTTTGCTCATAGGTTTTCATTTTTTACCTAAATTTTCTGCAATCTTCAGCCGCACATTAGACAAATCTAATGTGTGAAGCAAGCTAAAACAAGATGTTCACTGGCAGTCTCCCAAATCATTAAACGCCTACCACAAGATTCTTCTCATACTCTCAGGATCAGACTACAAACTGGATAAAAAAAGTCAGTTTGTAATCTAAAGCTTGCTATTTCCTCATTCTTCTATTAAATATGAAAAATCCTTTAATGAGACAATGGATGCAGCAAAATCACATTTCCCTCAATGAAGACCAACACAATGCAGGAAGGCTCAAAAGGTGGCTTAACGCAAGCTACAAAATTTAGTAAGCTAAGTGATAAAAATATAAACAAGGTAAATATGCTCTTACAGCAACCCATAAGGACTCAGAACAGCAACAGTTTTGTAAGAGAGCTTTGGAAACAACCGTAGGTTATTATTAGATGAAGAAATTAGTAACTGGCTAATATTTACCAACATAAGAGGTTAAGCATGTGGCACTACCCATTTATCTTCCAATGAATATACTCCTTCTCTAAAGTAACTTTGACTGCAAGCAAATAGGTAGTGGACTGACTTTTTGCCCAAGGCAGTAAAAGCCATGTGGCCCTGAAAACAACATACCACAAACACTCACATTAGACTTTCTTCCTGAGAACTGATTGCAAACACTGCCCCAGATGTTATACAGAAATGGTCATTGGAAGTCTCTCATGACCTGCAATAGAACTCTTCCAGTATCTCATTGAGCATGCAATTAGCAGCAGCAAATAATATTTTTCTAATCCCAGCAAAAATTACAGCATTCATTTATGTGCATCTTCCTTCTGAAACGACAACTTTGGACTACCTGAAGAAAAAGAATTACATCTTTCAGAAGTTAGGTAAATTTCTTACACAGTGATACCATGACCCACTAAGAATATAGCAAGCCTCCTGCATGTTTATTGCCTCTGGTTTTCTAGTCTGGGCATTAGTGAACACCTGATTATTCACATAAACCGTTTAGCCATTTGTAAGAACATCACTGCAATAAAACCACAAAATGCGTGCCCCTAGTCAAAGAGGTAAGAGCTGCTGTACTTGATTCAGGCTCATTCCAAGTCTGCTTACTATCCTGCCACAACGTAGCTGAGGCAAACACCAAGGAAAAGAACAGGTTGAGCAGTGCACAAACAGTACAAGCTTTTTATGATATGAGCAGTCAGCTTCCAGCAACCCACTGGATCATGGATTTAAGAACCAGAGACTGCTATCTTCCTTAGTTCTTCTGTTCTAATAAACACTGAATGACATCCCATAATTAACTTTTCCATCTAAATCTGTGATTTTAGATCTCCTACACCTTCTTTCAGCTTCTCTCCCTTCCAATGCACAGATTCCCAGTCTACTTTGTTCCTACTGAAGTAGTTTTGTATCACCAACTTTTTGATTCCCCTTGTTTCTGCCTTCACTAGTTCTACTGTATCCCGTCCAAAGTGGAAAGGGACCAGGATAGCACAAAGACATTCACCATCTGAACATACCAGGGATTCATGTGGTTGACCAAGTCTGATTTGCTGTCAGGTCTTGACTTAAGGAACTCACTAGAAAATCATTCTAGTGACTTTGAATTTGCCTTTTTTGACCACTCCTAATCTTAGAGCTCTTTACAGAAGAGTGACAAAGATTGTCTCCCAACCCTCAACTTCCACTGAATTAATGATCACTCAAAAAGCCACTGCAGTCTGTAAATAGGTAGGATAGTTTCCTTCCCATTTCTACTACATTAAAATTCAAAGATGACAGACATAAACATAATTTAATTGCACAAGCTGCACAGTATTATGAGATCTTTTGCACTTCTGCACAGGTTAGCAAAGTAACAGAATCAGGCTAAGCAATTTTTTATCATCAAACTGTCACCTGGTTCTTAATTTTCCCTTGAGGGAAAAAAAAAAAAAGAAAACTATTTGACCATACTCTGTAGAAAGAGCTTCAGAGCTAAACGATGCAGGTCAGAGACAGCTCTGGCACTAAAACAAAGTGTCCCTCATTTTTCCCCTGCTCAATTCAGACCTGGATGAGAAGGCTGACTTCTTATGGGGCAATGGACACGAAACTCACTCCAGAAACAGAGGTAGGAAGGAGGTGAAGGAAAAGCTGGTCTGGAGAACCATCCCAGGGAGAAGGAAATCAGCATGGCAGCCACAGGAGGAGAGGAACACAGGCACATCTTACCAGCTGCTCTGCTCAGCAACACCGAGCAGGAGAAACAGCAGAGCTGGAATGAGAAATGAGGATAACTGCAGGACCTTGGAGAAAAATGCTAGATCATATGAAAAGGATTCAAGGATTACAATGGCGTATCAGTGATATGGAATGCAATTGGCTGTGGAAACAGTAGGGAAGAGGAGGAGGAGGAGGAAAAAAAAGCAGGAGACATTAACAAAGCTGAAGACAAAAAACGGTGTTGGTGAGAAGTGGGATATGGAAATGTGAAAAGGAATGAACTGTGTGGGAAGAACAGAGGAAAAGAGCAGTGGAGGGGAAAGCAAAGGGAAAATACAAAAAATGTCAAAGGAGGAAAGACGCACAGAAATGTGTCCAACACAGCAAACGCTCCTCCTAACCTTGGCACAAAGTCCAGACGTCCACCCACCCTCAGGCAAAACTGCCCTCCTATTTTCCTCTTTTAAGCATTAGTTCCCATGACAGTGAGGTTACTTAAGATGACAGGCTGTGTTGTGAACAGGTCAGCAAGAAGAAAAAAAGAGGCATAAGGGAAATCAACCGGTGCTGGGAAAAGAAGGGGTATAAGGAAGAAACTTCTATTTCCAAGGACAGAAAATGTAAAAATATCTAGTCCTTGTCAAATTATTTTATTCTTTGAGCATGACCTTCAGGAATAAAATCAGTCAGAATGATTTGTATGGAAAGGGGTGGCAGAAGAAGAGGAGGGCTCGAAGTTTATGTCAAGGGTGATGAGAAGAACCTGGGACTGGCAATATGTGATACAATTAAACTGCAGAAATTGAGAAAACACTCATAAAAGCAGGTGAAAAATCTGCAGAAGGTGATTAAGATTTTATTATAAGTAGTCTAGAATACAAAAGAAGCAGCAAAAGCAGTAAATATTGCTGCTGACGGAACCTGTGATAAAACGGGGAAATGCAACAAGAATCAAAAACTCTATCAGCAGAAGAAAAGCAAGCAGGAATGAAGTCACAAATGAGAAGCTGTGAATACTTACACATAAGATATCATCAGGACGTCTAAGCAACAGAATATGAAGGACACTATAGAAAGAAGAAACTGTACAATAAAGAAATGGCTTGGACTAGAAATTAGAGATAAGATTTGAAAAGCCAGGAGACAGAGTCAGAGGAAGGACAACAAGCAAAAGATCACAAGTTACATGCAAAGATTCTGGTAAAAAAGGATTAAAAAAACCTAGAATTAATAATTTTTTTCCTACTCAGACTGCAAATATTTTACAATGGCTATTGAAATAACTGAAAGTAGTAAGACATTTTGTCCCAATCAACATGTCACTACTATACAATAGAATAACTCAGCCAAATAATCTAAGAAGAGCAACATGCACTTTGTTTCCACTCATTATGACATTTTCCATAGTTAGATAAAAATCAAAACAGCACATCCTTTATCAGAGAAAAAAATAAATAAATAAAAGAGAGCAAGTCAAGGATTCTTCCTCTATCCTATTACTGCCAGGACAAAAAACATGTTTTTGCAATGCCCTACCTAAAAACCAGAATATTTGCCTGTATATTTGGCAAGAAGCATGGAAAAGTTCAGGCAATGGGCCAGATCTTTTGTCCAAAATGCATAACGTTATTGCTTAGCTTTGCTAAGGACTCACAAACAGTGCCCTGAGAATCAGGTCCTACTGCCCTCTCTTCTGTACCCAACATCAGATTTTTATCCCAAAGGTATAAAAGTAGATTTACACACACACACACTCTTAAATCTCTTATAAAAGACAGGAGCATATTTTATGCTGTAAGGACTAGAATAATCTCCCAGACTGACAAAGTTATATCCATAAAGAAACACTCAAATCCATATATGAAGTTATGTTAGCACAACTTTTCACAAAAACAAGGCACACTGCTGTGTGCTGCAGTGTGAGAGCTCGGGCTCTCCTTGTTCCACAGTCGCTTTCAGCTCTTCTCTCTTTTTTGCCACTGTCACCACCTGCTTATCTCAACACACCTAAGTTGTCACCATTTAAGCAGCCCGCAGTGGGGTTTCATGTATACACCTGCCTACATGGCTTCCTCTTCCCCCAGCTTTTAATAGCACAGTCCCTACCTGAGTTTCTGTGCCTGGATTTTGCCACCAAAAAAAACCCCCAACAAACAAACAAACAAAATCAACCTAAGGAAACACTTATATCACTTAGAAAAGCCCATCCATCTCTTACTCCACTGCAAGCATCTTTTTACCTCACTGCCTTCAGATTTTTAGGTATTCTAAATAAACAAAAGAAATTAATGTGATCTGACACAGATGTGATGAGTAATGGGACTCAGTGGATCATGAAAGAAACACTACAAATATCAAATAGAAAAGACTGGATGATACAGAGAAAAAAGACTGATAAATGGAAATCTTAAAAGGCACACAGATGAGTGCTATTTTATAAACCGCAAATATTTTTTAAAAGCCTCATTCAGCAAAGTCCATGCAAGGAAGACTCCTTTCTTTAAATTTTCTTTGCTATTCACAAGACAGGAATCGGACAGCGTGCAACAACAAAGCAATTAGTTTAAATACTGCCAATGCTCTCACTGGCGATAATTGGTTGCTTCTTGTAGGAACATCTGTTCCATCTTTCTTAAGAAATGAAGTACAGACCCTGTTACCTAGACAACAGAATCCTTCTGAGCATCATGCACTGGAAAAGGGCAATATCAGCCTAAGTCACAGCGCACAGTCGCTCTCCCCACTGCTCCCTTATCGCCACTAATGCAGCCAAACGCTGGGATTTTTTAACATTAAGCCCATAGTTATTAGATCGCATATACTCAAGCTCACTTCCACATGCACTAAAAGCAACAGCTGTGTCACTGTCCTTTGGCCAAGCAACAGTCACTTTGAGACTCTGTGTTCAGCCAGTTTTCACCATCGTGATCACCAAGCTGTCCAGCTGAAAATGCTGCAGCTTACAAGTACTCTGAGGGGAAGTCTTATCAAATCTAGAATTGTCAGCTCAGTCCCCTTGAATGTGCAGAAAAAAATCACTTTCACTGCTATCCCTCTTGATTACTGGAGCTACTCTAGCACTAAAGGGACTCATCCTTTCCTGGCACTCACTAGTGTTCTCTGGCCAAATTCAGGAGAGAAGATGAACTTTGAAGATAACTTTTGTTGCCTTAAACTCACCACAATTCTATAAATATCAACAAAATATTAACAACAACAATTAAATGCACCAGATGACCAAATTCCTCTGCATGCTTTAGCAAGATGGATTTATTTTTTCCCTGTGTGCATGTGATGGAAGAGCAACGAACACAGATACTGAAATTGTAGAATCATTAAGGGTGGAGTGGGGCTTTTCACAAGTGCATGTGGTGACAGGACAAGGATCAATGGCTTTATTCTGAAAAAGGGTGGGTCTAGATTAGATATTAGGAAGATATTCTCCATTGGGAGAGAGGTGAGACATTGGCACATGTTGCCCAGAGAAGCTGTGGATGCCTCATCCCTGGCAGTGTTCAAGGCCAGACTGGATGGGGCTTGAAGCAACCTGATATAGTGGAAAGTGTCCCTGCCCATAGCAGGGGGATTGGAACTAGATGATCTTAAGGGCCCTCCCAACCAAAACCATCCTATAATTTTATGAAAATAATCCCAGTGAGAAATCACCATAGATCTGTTTTCTAGGCTCATCTCTGTTGGGAAAAAAAAAAAAAAAAAAAAAAAAAGGCATGAGCTCTAGAAGTACTGAAGATAAAAAATAAAAGCTTGAAAATGGTCCAGATTTGAGACGCCCAGAAGTAAAAACTAATTCATCTATCTGGCCTTAGACTGAAAATCTGAACAATGGAGATAGCTGAAAATTATTAAAACATAAAATCACAGTAGAATTCCTTATTTCGACTGCAAGGCTTTGAGCAAAGTTCAGTGAATTTCAAATATTAAAAAGTACAAAAGACAATTTAGCAATAGTAAAGTATTTTTTAGGCCACAAGTATAATAAATATTTAGAGACAGGATGTAAAGCCGCAAGGATCACCCATCCTCAGAAAAATTAAACAGACTAGGTGAAACCTAGGCAAGCAGAAAATCACTAATTCAGAACAAATATAACATGTCAAAAAAGAAGAAGCAATTATTAGTCTGAAATGCAAAGATACTAAGGCAAATGAAGATACTGAACACACCTTGGAGTTTGGTAAGTGAGAGATCATTAATCACAGTAATAAGGAACTTTTTTAGGGTAGGAGCTTAGAGAAATCAAACCAAAATGGATCCAAGATAGAACTAGCAGACACAAAACCACTATATTGCCTGTACATATTAAAGACATCTGGAGATAAAGGAAAGCAAGGGAAATAGTACAAAAGGGAACTAAGATAAAAATTAAACTAATCTAATAAGCAAGTGAAAATACGGAAAGACAATGACAGTTGAGAAATAAACTTTGCAGGGGCCATGGGATGGAGTAAATTCATTAGCACAGAAAGAAAAGGCAGGGACTAAATGTCTTCAAGAACTGGCAGTAAATCTCCCATTTCATAACTGCCTCCAATCAAAATCATTCTACTGATAGACTTTTTCAATATTCCACATATTCAAAAAACTAGTAACTTTTTTCAGGAGTGCAGCTTGTCTGGACTACATTAACTTCAGTATGCTCAGGTGGCAATATATGAAAAAGTTCAAGTATACCTGTGGTATGTTCACATACCCACAACTTAGTACATCCACTATGTGCAGGCAACAGGCAGGGTCCAAGAAGCATCCTGACACTGCAGCGACAGAGTAAGCATCAGCATGATGCTCTTTCTACAAGACAGAAGCATTTTGCCAATTAGATGGCCAAATGGAGCAGAGAACAAGACTATGATGCTCACACCTTTCATATCAAAATGCAAACAAAGCATCACACTGTAAGATGCATCACAGAATTAAAGACATCAGGCTATCCACTTTGTGTTGTACTCGTAACTACAGTGTCAAAATAGGAAAGCCTCTCTCTGTCTTAAAACCCCCACACATTAATGTCTCAAGTCATCATAAAGACAAGAAAAATCTCAGTAGGGTACAGTAGAAGCTGTATTTAAATAGAGCTACTGTTCAGTTTACCACAGAAATAGACACAGAGGTTCACAAGAAAGCGAACACCACACTGAAACTGTTCACATAATGGAATTCAATTAAGTGAATAAAGTTTTAGTAGAAGGTGAGATTTTGCCTTCAATAACAAAGCTGACTACAATTAGCACACAAAAACTTGCAGAGTAAAATATGACTGCAGACTAAAAAGAGTATCCACTTAGCCATACACAGAGCTGAAGACGATGCCAGATAATTTATTGAAGAAAAGCAACAGTTGATCAAATTCCTAGAATTTTTTTTCTTCCAGTGATGATCCATTTGCAATCCAGCTGTCTCTGTTCTGTATTACATTGGCAGTTTACGGATCTGGGACACCAGAGAGACCAGCATGGAGGATGTTGTGTGGTTGAGTACATTATAGAACCACCTGATAAGGATGGGGAATACAGTGAAGTCTTCCTCTGCAACTCAGAGAAGTCTCTGATCCACAAGCCATCATTCTTCTAAGAAGACATTTGCCTCCTTGACATCCAGGGGAATTAACCCAATTAATTTTGGGAGGCTATCAGGAACAGCTTCTTGATACACATATTGGGAGAGCCAATAAAGGTGGCACACAGTTGTTCTCAAACTATGCAGAACTGGTTGGAGATTTGACAAGGTAGCTTTGGCTGTCACAACCATCAACTAGTACACCTAAAGATATTTAGCACGAAGAAGAGAAGGCTCCAGGGAGATCATCTGTGGCTTTCCAGTACTTAAAGGAGGCTTATAAAAATGAGAGCGACTTTTTACACAAGCAGACAGTGATAGGACAAGGGAAAAGAATTTTAAGTTAAAAAAGAGAAGAAAGATTTTTTTAGAAGTTAGTAAGTAGTTCTTTACTCAGAGGGTGGTGAGGAACTAGAACAGGTTGCCCAGAGAAGCTGTAGATGCCCCATCTCTCACAGTGTTCAGGGCAGGTTGGATGGGGCCAGGAGCAAACTGATCTAGTGGCGGCATCCCTGGCCCATGGCAGGGAGGAAGGAACTAGGTGATCTTTAAGGCCCACCTCCAAGCCAAGCCATTACATTATCCTATGATTCTAAGATCTTGAGTGAAGAAGGCATGTAGCAGAGCACAGACCTGGAGCTTCAGGACAGTATACTTCAGCTTACTGAAGAATCTGGTAGGAAGCCACAGAAAGCAGCTCTGAAGAGCAAAGTTGCTCAGGAAGACTGGCAGGTCTATTAAGAAACACAAGTAGGAGACCTGTTCTGCAAAGCAGATTGTCAAAGCTCAAATGCAAGTGTATACAGAGGTGCAAACAGGGACAGGCTACATGGGAGGAGTTTACAGACATTGCCCAGGCATGTAGGGATGGTGTCAGGAGAGCTGAAGCTCACCTTGATTTGACACTTGCAAGGGATGTTGAGTGCAACAAGAGCTTCTCCTACTACACTGGCTATGAAAGGCTGAACAGGAAAATGTGAGTCTGTTTCTAAATGAAGCGGACAATTCAATAGCAGGAGTTCCAACTTAAAATAATCCATCATCTGAAAACCCTTGCCATCACCTCTCATCCTGAGGCATAAAAATTGTCACGTGTAGTGTTAAATTAGAGACATTCTGATTATGCAAAATCAATATATTAATTCAAATAATTTTACAACTCCACATAGAATAAACTGAACACGTGTAAAAACTAATTTTACTTCACTACAGGGAAAGCACAAATGGAGGAACATAAAGAAAATATGCAACCTGAAAAAAGAATGTGAAACAGAAAACTGAAAGTTTATGACAAATTCAGAAAATAACACAAAATTTACAAAACCTTCCAGCTGAAGCTTTAAAACCTAAGTATATACATTCACTTGTGTGTGCACACACAGTCTTCCAGGGAGTATTTAGGTTTGGCAAGTATTTCAAAACCTCTTCTTTGCATTATTGGCCACTCCGTTTTCCCTTATCTGATAAAGTAGCTATTTGCTTTCAGTGCATTGCTTCCTAAAGCTTAATCTGAAGCAGTTTGGCTTTGGTTTTTTGTTCATTTCTGCTGAAGGCACCATCAGTTGGTTTTGCATTTGTGTGTTCTGAGAATATTCAGAATCTGAACAAAACAGCAAATTCAGAGTGAAAATAACTGAGCCTAAATAGCACTGAACAGTCATTTTTCTTAGTCAGCTGCACTGGGAATTTGGATTATATACTAACTGATGTCAAGTACCAAACTCAGCTCCTATCATGTTAGATTGGGGTAAAAGCTTTCTTTTTCTTCTTTTTTAATGTACTTGTCACAGATTTGTTGATATTGCCCTCCTGCTTTGAGGAGAAACACAGCTTCAAGAAAAGAAAAGTAACCTCTGCATGAAGAGAAGTTGCAAATTTTGCATTTAGAAATCTAAAATCAGCATTTCCCTTTTCCTTTCTCCTCTCATGCTCTTTTTTGTTGTTAAATTGCTGAGGGAGATAGTTGTAGTTAAGACAATGAAGCTGACTAGCTGCTTCAGATGATGCTCTATTTTTGTCCAATTTCTTGATATAAAATTGTACTTCAAGCTGTGAAACTTTATTTTCATAAAGACTATGTTGTGTTTATGGGCTGATAAAAACATCAACTTAATTGATTAAACGGGAACAGTTTTATTCCACATTTTTATTACTTGTGTACTTTTTTTATTTAATGAAGTTAATTTTCTTTCAGATGCAATAATATAAAGAAGACAAAAAATGTCCACAGAACCCTTTTGAAGAATAACCAAAGCAGGAATTTAAGTACTCCCTTATACAAAAAGCATTTAAATTACACAGATTATACAAGATTAGACCATGTAATGCAGAGAGCTCTTATTCTTCCTATGGCATGCAAAACACGAGCTGTCATGTAGCTGAACCAAAAAACCTTTTTCCTGACTCATACTCATAAAATCACAATGCATAGGCACTTCTAGCCAACACATGCCTTAGCTCTGTAACAAAAATCCCTTCAAAAAAAATTTTTTTTTCATTTATTTCTCTACCTCCAGCTATTGAAACGAGGGAGTGGAGTTTCAAAGTTCCCACAAACAATTTTTTCTAATTAGGTAGTAGAGAATTTATGGGGAGATTTTACATTGCCAAATATTCTAATCATTTATCCTGTCTTGGCATGGGAAAAGTAGTCCTGACATTCAAAAGGAATTTCCTACAGAATATGTGCTAAGGTACACAGACTTTTTTAAAGCCTTTTTACTCGACCTTGCCTCCAACAAAGCCAGGGACCAAAGTCTACACAGCAGCAAGTACTGCAAGCCGCTGGGATAGTCACGGACAAAGAAAAGGTCGATACAGCCAAAGCACAGAACCAGTACCTATTATGAAATTTTATGCAACTTCACTTGATGAGAGCCAGTGGCATTACAAATCTTCTAAGTGTTTTATAAATACTGAAAAGTCATCATTATTCCTGTACAGCTGACCTTTTTCACATTACAAAGAGATGAGGAGACAGGTTAAAGATGTTTAAGGCCAGCCTGGTCCACAGTCTGAAATTAAGTAACTTCATGTTTAGCTCATTTGACTAAGAGGTTTTCAACCAGGGAGGTGAGAGCAGCTTGTAAATGACGTGCAGCACCTGACAGAGCTAAAAGTGAGTAAGTTTTAATAGCTCTACCAGCAAGGCACAACACATCCCCTTGAGCCCCTGTGCCATGCTGCCAGTGGCACCAGAAGAAACACGTGGCAAAGGCTCAAAGGGCTTCAAGATGGAGATGGTAAGTCTGGCTGACTTCCATGGCTCAGCTACAGCACCACAACATCACAGTGTACCCAAACCCGAGGAGAGGGGGACACAAACCCAGAGGAACTGCCCACACGGGAAGGAAGGCCACGGATAGCAGGGAGGCAGAAAAGAACGCAAATACAGTGAGAAAGTGCTGCCTTCAAGAGAGTTGACAGACACCAAAAAGTTACAAAGATGTAAAGCCTTCTAAAACTTTGCGCACCCTCAGAAATCAAAATATTTGTACACTGTAGTACTTGGGAACTTATACTGCACGAGTAGGCAAAAGGCCTCAGAATGATTTGGGCATGTTAAATCAGTCAACTGAGCTTTCAGTAACTCATTTAACATTAGAGTCTGAATTTATTTTAGCCTGTACCCATAAATGCAAGTTTCAACAACAAAGGCCAACTAATGCACCCACTAGTGTGCCACAGCCTACTGGCACCATTTCAAGGCCTCCCAGAAGGAGCAGCCTTTCCTAACAACCAGCACACACAGGCACAGGATGTGGCAGCTAAAATGGTTACAGGACGCAGACCCAACACTCACAGAGGGCAAAACAGCACCAATTTAGGGCACTCCTTAAAAAACACTAGGCTAGCAATGCTTGTTTGTGGCTCCGCTTTCCCAATTTAAATCATCTGCAGCAGCCTGGTCTCTTTTTCCCCCCATAGGGGGAGGAAAAAAAAAAGGCAAGCTATAAAAACACCCTGATATAGAAACATTGGATTAAGTTGCGAATTAAGATCATTATTTACAGAGAAGGCTAGAGTTGGTAATTTATCCTTGGAAGAAGGGCAATTCTCATTGGCAAAGGTGCAAAAAAAGCTAGAAAGGACCAGAAGTTGAACAAAGAACATCCAAGTCTTGACTGAAGTTGTTGGTTCATGTGAAACCTTCAGTAGAATCATTTTTGTCTGTAGACTCTGTTAGCTGCTCTGTGAGAATATTACAGAAGATATCATTAAAAACAGATAAACAGAATCTACAGCATTCACCCCATTCACCAAGACAGACATCTCATTATACAAGATAAATAGGTTGGCTAAGGATTATTTTCCCTTTGATAATCCATGCTGAGTGCTTCCAATCACCATCTTGTCCTGCATGTGTTTGGAAATGGTTTCTATGAGAAGTTTCTTCATCACCCTCCCAACAACTGAGGCGGAGCTGACCAACTTGTAGTTCCCCTGATTCTCCTTGGAAAAAGGAGTGACACTTGTTCTCTTCCATTTACCATTACCTTTCTAAGATAACTGAGAGTAGCCTCATAATGAAATCCAAGCAGCTCCCAGCACATGCAGGTGCAATTTATCAGGTGCCACAGACTTGTGTGTGTCCAGTTTGAGTGTTCTCTAACCTGGACCTCTGCCACCAAGGCAAGGCTTCCTTTCTCAACCTTCTCTCCGGTCTCAAGAGCATGAGACTCCTGAAAGCTAGACTTACTGTTAAACACTGAAGCAAAAAAGTTATTGAGTTCCTTGGCCTTTTCCATACCACTTATTCCCATTCAGCCGCAGGCTCATGTTTTCTTTCATCTTGTTGATATTCATGTACTTGTAGAATCCTTTCTTGTTGCCTTTCTGGTCCCTTGTGAGACCCAAATCCATGTCAGCCTTGGCTTTTCTAACCCCTATTCTTGCAAGATCAAACAGCAGCTCTATACTTCTCTTGTTCTGCCTATCCCTGCTTCCAATTCACATATAATTCCATTTCATGTCCAGGTTCAATAGGGAGCTCCTTGCTGATCCATGAAGGCCTCCTATTGCCCTTGCTTGCTTTCCCACTTGCTGGGATAGAACTTTCTTGAGTTTGGACAGGGTGATCCTTGAATAACAACGAGTTTTCCTGGATCCCTTTTCTCTCCAGTTGCCGTATCTCACTTCATACTTCCAAGCAGATACCTGAAGAGGTTCAAGTCTGCTCTCCTAAAGTCCAGGGCTGTGATCCTGCTTTTTGACACTCTCCATTCACTTAGGATCTTGAACCTCATCATATCTGCTAAACAAACCAATAACAGTAACAACTGCACTGAAGTTCTTCCATGCTCAGGGACAGGATACATATCCATATATTTAAAATTTACATTATTAATGAATGGCAATGACTAAGAAAAGGCTTATTACTTTTCTTTTTTTTCTTGATTAATTTTTCCCAAAATCCACAATTAAAAGTTTATAGTCCCTTTACTGTGAAAAACAAAGTCCTTGAATTAACTTGGATGTATTCTCACAGGAAGTAAATCCTTTGGGATGAGAAATCTCAAATAAAGCTGTATTACCCTGATGTTTTTTGATTAAAAAAATACCAAATTCCATTACTGCTACCTGTTGGCAGATTTTTAAAGTCATAGCTATTGGTTCATAACAGATGACGGCCAGGGAAAAAAAAAAAAAACAGCCTTAACAAATAATACTCCTCTGGTTTGTTTCTTGTGTCTCCACTTCTTGTTCTTAAAAACCTACTTGGATAAGGAAAGGAAAAAATGTAAAACACCAAAGCAGAAGAATTAAAGTCTTCCTTTCAACCAACCTCAGGTTTCAAAATAAGCTAATGCAAGCCTTGAGCTGAAAGAAATGTCACATTCATTAACTAAATAATCATCTAAAAAGAGAAACACTATTTCATTACTCTCATTCACATTTTATAGCTCTGCTCTTCAAAAAATGCTGTTGCTTAAGCCAAGTAATAATCTGCCTAATAACAAGAACAGAAAAATAGTTAGCATTTCAGTTATCTTCGGAACACACTTGAGTTACAGGGAACTAATTAGATTTTTACACACACACAATTCTTTGAGTTATAGAGTCCTAATACTTTCATACTCAATACAACAGAACTGGCTGAAATAAGGATTCTTTAAGGAGGGATCACCCTTCAGCTGAAATAAAGCAACAATCACTTGCCACAAGAACCACTGCCTATATGATGTTTTCATTGATATAAACTTTCTTCCAGGAAAAGCTCCTATGAAGGAATAGTGGTAAGAGAAACTTTATGGGTTTTGAAGTCCTAAAACAAAAACAGACCAACTTGATTTGTAATATCAGATGAGAAGAGTCATCTGCCATTTCCTTTAGGGAAATCGAGCCAGCTGATCTTATTAGAGGTATCTGTGCAGTAAGACACACAAAATGGTTTTGGAGTGTAAAACTGAATGACTTTCAGTTCAGCAATGTATTTCTTAAGTACAATGTCAAGAGTCTAAAATTTAAAGAACTATTAAAATATTCTGAACATACACAGAACCAGCTACACTGGTGCCCCTGTCATTTTCTCATCTTTCAAAGTGGGATTTGGGTTTGTTTTGCTGCTGGAGCAAAGGGGAAGGGTTAAATGCCAAAAGAACTACTCATGACATTTTTAAAATGGCCTCTGTCCAGGCTGATAATCTTTATTTAATCAGTAAACATTACTTTCTTTGTCACCTATCTAAGCCTTTAAATATAAGCTAAGCTATTGATGCATTATTTAGAAGTCTGTTTCTTTTTATGGAAAATGCACTTGATTTTGGCCTGTTTCCGTATGACAAAAACTTTGTAATTTTTTTTCAACTATTTCACCTTTACCTTTTTCACATTTCTAATATGTGACCTGAAATTTCACTGAGGCAAATGCTGATGTGCCGCATTAGCTCAGGTTATGGACTTCTACAATAAGGTTTGAAGAAGAAGAATGAAATATAACACATGGAAGAATTACCAGAAGAACTACTGAAAGCAGTCAAGTAATTTACACAGTAGATGCCAAAATTCACAAGCTGTACTGACCTTTGTAAAAAAAAAAATAAATAAAATTATGTATCATGGGAGTAAAACATGATTTGACACCCTCTCCTTCCTCACATTGTCTGTGTCCAGGTAGACAGAAACAGCTCCATATACCATTGCTACCATGCCCATAGCAAAAGTCTCCTTCAGACTAAGCCGCACATCTCCACAGCAGTACAATTTAAAACAAAGGATGAGAATTCAAGAAACAAAACCCCCACAATATTGTCAAAAATGACCTTGTTATACCAAGAATATAACCTAGTACTGATGTTTTTAAAAAGTATTTCATATTTCCTCCAAAGGCAGGAATATTAGCAAAAAAAGGTCACTGGGTAAATCCTGCGTAAAGCAATTGACAGCAATGCAGCCACCTCTCAAACCCACAAGAGACCTTGACCTTAGAGTGATAAGCACTTTAAAAGGACAGCAGCTTTATCTGTTAAGTCTCTTCATACAGAATCACCATGGACACTACACTAACACTAAACACAACCCAGTGGTTTGCTCAGTTCATGGACACCATGAGTTTCTAATGGCTCACATTGCACATCTGAATGCTGTATTTCAATGCAACACTACAAGATTACAAAAAGCTTTAGGCACAATCCTAAGACACATTTCAACAGCTGACTGCATACTGACAGCACTAAGACAAGGTAAATATTTAATCAAGCAAGCGCACTTCTTTTGCAATGCAAGAAATAATTGCGTTACAAAATTTTACTCAGTATCTAGCATTTTGTCAGTAATGCACATTTTCAAACAAACATTTAATGATCAAACTCTATCTTCATTTAAAAACACTTATTTCGTACCAAATTTGAAGGAATTATAGGCATGTAATAAAAGACACATATAATAAAAATATAATTAAAGCTGTTTTTCATTTTGCTATGAAACTTCTCTGTACTTGGCAAAACAAATTAAAAATGAGAACAAACTCTTCTCAGATACTAAAGAACAAGTTACCATTAGTTTAAAATAAAATATTAGTAAGTGGACTTCAGATGGTAGTTGTAATATTTCAGAACCTTTTTCTTTCAAGTCATTTTAAAAACATTCATTTTTGAACTAAGTCTTCATTTAGAAGTTCATCTTTATTTCCATCTCAACACATAAAAGAAGATGAAACAAAGTTATATCAGAAAGAGGCACTGCTATTACCTGAAAAGAGCTAAAAGGAAATTATGATTTTAAAAGCTTCTTTAAAAGGCTCAGAACTGAATAAACTTCCATGCTTGCATACTTTAAGGACAACATTTGGATAATCTTTATGTTACTTAATTCTAAGAAAATAAAATAACTTTTGAGTATTAATGTCAGTAAAATTACTTTTGTTTATGTACACTTACTGCAATCTCTCTACAGGCCGACATGGATATCCCTGTACCTTCAATTTGCTTCAGTGCATACTCCTTTTCATCTTTTCTGTGCACACATGGAAAAAAAAAAAAAAAAAGAGAGAAAGAAAAATATATTTAACTCTGACTTATATTACACCAATCAATATAACTATAATGGTGAAACACTTTAATTTGGTCTGGATGAAGAAGTTGAAAAGCCAATCTGCTTTTATGCATAAGTTACACTTTGATATGAAAAGCAAGTTCTCTTAACAAAGACCTTACAAACCAAACAAAAATTTCTTAATAAAAAAACTTGGTTAACCTATATCCATTTAACCTATATCATATATCTCTGAAAACATATGTAATATCTTTTTATTATGTAGTTTGCTGATAACTGCAAACACAGAGTTTTGGAGGATACTTTCCCTGAAATTCCAGGGTACTGTCCACTACTGTGAAAACACTGCAGTGAAAACAGTCTCCTAGAAATATCTGGGAATGGCAAGGTTTTCTCTTGATTTTATGAGCCACTCTCAATTCACTTTTATTTCTGAAATACTACTATTTTAAAACAATTATATAATAAGCACTGGCTACTCACAGATCCCTACACAGCACATGAAACTGCTCTGATGTAAAAAGCCAGAATATGAGACAATGTTCAGTCCAAACACTGTGCTATCCTTTTAAATAATCACAGCTTGAAGTGATTTAGAGGGACCACCAAAAGAACAAGAAAAGCAGGTAGAATCTTGAAGTCTCCATGCTATAACTGAACCAATCTACAACATGGTTTTGCAGGATTCAGCTCTCAATGAGAGATACTGGTAGGCATCAATGCCCAGTGTTGACGCCCCTCTGCAGACTCACCAGTCACAATTCAACAACCCACAAGCCCCTATCCAAATTCCCATGGCATTTCTGGTAGACCTTTGCAGTTAGCCCTTCTTCCAGTCCCAAACCATTTTGTTTTGCCACACAGAAATATTCTCAATTCGCACTTGCTTCAGTCTCTCTGGCTTTGAACTCCAAGCCTGTGTCTTGCCAGCTTCAGCCTGTTTCCCACCTTCCACCAGACTCTCCTCCCAAAATTCACGGGATGAGAAGTGACTGAGTGGAAAAATGTGGGGACAAGATGACATAACTTGAAATAGCCATCTACACATATATTATAAATAACACAGGCAAGCATTATTCTCAGTAATTTTCCGGAGCAGCTAAACCCTCAATGCATGTATACAGTTAACACTGAGCTACACTTCTAAGAAGAAAATTTTAACAAGAAAAATTCCAGATGTTTTCCAACTACACAAGAAAATGTGTAACTTCACAGGTGATAAGATCATACCTTATCTCACTGTTTCTGATTTCATTAATTAGTCCAAATTTTAAACAGTAAATAATAAATGCTCATCCCCTCTTATACATGGTCCTGCTATCTATGCAAAGGATTTCCATCCACCACAAAGTAGCGACTCCATTAACTCAAGTCACTTACAAAGACTGTGAAGACAAAATTATATTGCCTGCAGAACCAAAACCAACTCTGGACATACAAAATTGATCATGGAATTTAAACTATGGTCGTGTTTAAACTATGCAGCACAAACAATCCCGTGCACAACTATCAGCTGAAATCCCAAAGCAATGTAGTCAGTACAACACTGCATCACACCCTTCTTCTGGCACATCTACTGAAACAGGCACAGGACCACACTGATATGGTCACACTTGAACTAGTTCTACAAGCAAAGCACTGCATACAGTTACTCAGACCTTCAGAGTGAAGGCCAGTGCAGAGACCGAGCATGACACTTGGCACACACTGCCTCCAGCAGCACTGCTGAATGCCACAGCAAGGCTATCAGCACCTGACAGACGGCCACTCCATGCAGGACTTTAGGATACAAATGAGAAACTATGAAAGATTAAAAAAAAAAAACAAACAAAAACAACCCAACCAATCCAACAGCCAAAGCTATTACAGCATGTGAAAAAAGGAGGCTTACTGAGCTGCAACCCAGATAGTTCTAAAACACTAGGTTTTCTAAAAAATAAGCAAAAATAGGGATAATGAAATGCTTATCTATAATAAATGGGTGGCAAGGATAAAGAACTCCAAAGAGGTCTTAATTTTTTTTTTTTTTAACCAACAGCTTTGGAATCATAAACACAGCCTCCTTTAAATACTACTAATTACTTGCTTTGGCAGAAATGCAACTCTATACAAATACTTTTCCAAAGTTAACTGTCCTTATTATGGAAACATAATAGCTACTTAAAGCACTTTCAAAAGACGTCCACCAAGTGATATTTTAGCTAATAATATTTCCCATTCAAGATAATTTTGAAAAAGAAAGAAATATATTTGAAACTTCAAAAGCAAGTCAGCCAGTACAATCTGATGAAGCACATAATTCTGGTAATTCAGTGAAGTAGCCAAAGAAAAGAACACATAGGTACTTTATTAGCTATTTCCCCACTTGTAAGAATTCAATAAATAATAACAAATGGTGTGTGTGATAGGCAAGTACACTGTTCAATTCCCTAAAGACCAATGCTCTCACTAAACACTTGAGACAGGGAGAAGTAGTTATATTTCATTTCAGAAAAACTCCAGTGAACTCTGAACACATTTCAAGAAATTCTACAGAATTACACAGAAGGAAAGTTTTTATAAATCCTTTTCTGACAGATCTATATTAGTACATTTTTTACTGGAGCAAAGCAAGCACGATCGAGTTAAAACCAAATCCAAACAACAACCACAAACCACACAGCTCTGGTATGAGGCAAAAGGCACCCATGCCAGGGATAGCCAAGCAGAAAGCAAGGTCTTTGCCCACAGCCATTTTTATCTGGCCCACAGAAACACTGTCTCAGGAACAGATCAACTAACTTGAAGGTCTTAACCTTCAGCTGTAAGAAGTTCGTCTGAGAGCGGGAAGCAAGTGGCACAAATCAAGATTTAATCAAGCACGTTGTATCAAACAGCCCCCCCAGGCTAATGGTGGCAATGTGAATACATTTCACTAATGCAAGCAAAACACATAGCAAAGCAGAATTCAAAGGGAAACCATACTTATGGAAGCTGTGAGTTAATTTTCATTAACACTTTTCAAAACTGATGCAGAAGAATTTGCCTGATAAAACAAGCACCACATCACACCAATAACAAGGCTTCTCTATGCTTCAAGCTCTCTTATACAAAACTAGAGGTTAAAGCTTAAAATCAGCATTGCTTCTGTTTTCAGAAATATTACAATTCATGCTATTCCAAGAGGGATTAACTTTTTACCAAAATGACACTGCCAATATGAGATACTGCCCTCCTGAAAGCTTCCCAACTGGCATTTCAGACTGCCATAGGTAGCACCCAAACACAAAGGTCCTCATGTTTGCCAGCAAGTATTGAGAACACTCCTCCACTATAAAAACTTGGTCTCAAGATGAAGTTTTTCTCCCTCACCAATAAATATCCTATTCTGCAATCCTTAAGGTTAATGTCAGTATTTTAATTTGTACTGTGCAATGGAAAACTCTGTCCTCTCGCCCCAAAAAATTCTAGTCAGTACTTGATACCCAGCTGCAGTATTCAACCCAGAAAATGAAAATATGATTACTACTTCATCTGGGCAATGCTTTCAGTTTCCATTTTCCAAATTCTTTGGAAAGAACAAAGTAACAAATTCGCTTAAAAAAAAAAAAAAAAAGTAGTTCAGAAGATTTAGAATAATTACAACATTTCAAAGAAGCTAAAGTGTCTTAACTATTGCAATTGTACTTCAGAGACCTCCCATCATATGGGAAACTACTTTACCAACAAGTTAATGGAAAACTAGAAACAACTTGCCCAAGACCATAAGAAAAATACGAGGATTTGAAAATAGTGCATGGTTCAAACAATTGGTTTATCCCTGTTATTCAAATTTGAAGACTTCCAATGATGGTCTCTCTTGAATTCACAGATAATTTAACATACTTCCCAACTTCGGAATTAATTATCCACATCAAGGAACTGGCTTGAAAGACTGCCATCACTCTGAAGCTAGAACTGTGACTATCACATCAGTTAATACAGATATTATCATTACAGTATATACTAATAATAGCTGCTTTAAATTAAGTCCACAATACCATAAATAAATAATAATTAAAGTGCACATTTTCTTAAGCAAAAAAAAAAAGTGCACCATAAAAACATTTCAAGACTTGGGTAGAAAAAAAAAAGTAATAGAAAAGAACAACAATCCACCCCTGTAACAACACTAATGGAATTTAAGTATTTGTGACTTCGTAGGACAAAGCCTGGGAACACTAGGGAATTCAGCATCCTTCAAAGTAGCGCCTGGAACACTATGTCCATACAGGTGTCTGGTTACATTCAGATCACTTTGTTTAATTGCTGCCAGACAGCATTCAGTTAATCCCTCAGCAGGAGATCACAAAGAGTTGCAACCCTTTTCCCCCCATGAGAAAAGGCAAAACCAAGACACTGAAATGCAACTAGAAGCAAACTGGAAACCTCATCTGGAACACAGCAGCCAAGCCACTAAATAGATCATGCTCAGGGCTGGTTACCTTAGGCAAGCTGCTCATGGATTTAATCCCGTACTTAGCACATGGCCATAGCCCTTTACAAAGGTAACAGTACCAGAAAAGAAGTCTATGACTGATTGGAAAAAGGGACATAATCCTTTCCAAAAAGTAGTGACTTCCTGTGCTTTAGTGTTTTTATGGATATAGAAGCAGTCACTAAGCCAAAAGGATTACTTAGATCAAAAAAAAAAATCTACACATGGTGTCTCTAGGGTGCATGTTCTTTACCAGACGAGGAAAGTAATTTTCTTTTACTGCTATCCTCCAAACGTATCAAGCCTTATCTAGTCAGCAGCTCAGCCAGCTCGTTTTCTTCCACGTGACAACCAGTCACAAATGACAGAGGCTGTGAATCTATAGACTGATCTTAATTTATTTCTAGCCAGCAGTATACACATTGCATTTCAATGCACTCGCATTAGTTCGAGACCTACATAAGAAACTCAAAATGTAAAACAGTAAGGATGGTAAGCAGAAAATTGAAAAGAAATCCCTGACCACATCAGCCCTTTAAAAGGTTTGTCTTTCTTCACCTTCACAGGCAGCAGCTAAAACTTCACAGCAGCTATAGGCTGTTCCTACAACCCAGACAAGTTCACCACAACTGGCTGGTTTTGGTCATGAAAAGAATGGATGAAACCAGCAGGCATTTACCTCATTCTGCTACCATGAAGAGTTTCAGTAATGTATGTGGACTGCATAGCTGGCCTCTGTGCTGATGCATGCCCCAGAGGTTTGGTGGGAACTACCTTGGTGTTGCAAGCAGAACACCACATGTGTCAGTCACAGGAAAGGACTTCTCATACAGAAAGAGCAGACATGTATTTCTGGTCCACGTGGACATGGGCTTTCCTCTTAGTGGAAGTGTTGCAAAATGTGGAATATGTAAAATTTTCTCAAAGATGAGAAGGAAGGATGCTCTTTAATGTTTGATCTTTGTATACAT
>JAIXNV010000412.1:0-26486 GCA_020917445.1 Riparia riparia
GGGGGAAGCGATTGGGGATAGGACGGCTGGGACTGACGGGACCCCCGGCACGGTCGGGGCGGTGGTTTTAGACCACACATCAGGAGGGACCCCCGGCACGGCCCTTAGGGCAGCCGCAGACCAGGCGGCCGGGGTAGATGAATTCACCGGCGGGGCCGGGGATGGGGTGTATGAGGGGACCGGTGCAGCTGCTGCGGGCTGTGAACTAGCACTCGGGACGGGAACCGGGGCAGGCGGGGCTGAAGGGAGCTGTGAGCCTGCACTTGGGATGGGAACCGGGGCAGGCAGGGCTGAAGCGGGACCCAGGACAGGGGGCTCGGCCGCAAACGGCGGGAGCGCGAGAGGGAACGGAGGTGGCAAAGCCTGCAAAGGATCCCACTCTTTTTCCTTCTTTCCTTCTTGTTCCCTTCCCTTTTCTTTCCTCTTTTTCTTTTCTTGTTTCATCTTGGGGGTTTCTGATAAGTTTAAAGATTTTTATTCTCCTAAAATCTCCTGTCCAACATGTGGCATATTCTCTTTCTTCAGGATTAAACTGTTCTTTTGAATTTACAAATATATTTAGAGCCTGACAAACCCAGTTCTCAAAAGAGCCGTATCTGGGCCAATAAACGTGGTCAGATCTTATTTTGTTCTCTGCCCATTCTATCATGCAAAATTGTATCATCTTTACTTTTTCCTTTTTTTTTTTTGTACAAGGGTTTTTATCCCAGTTAGCTAACATAATTCCGAGAGGGCTATCTTGAGGTATTTCTGTTGGTAATTTTTTACACTCTTTTTTCTTCCTTGTATCCAGCTTACTGTTTTTCTGTCCCATTTTTCAAGATTTTATCTATTCGTCCCCCACCTCTGTTTTTCACTTGCTCTTACAACCTAAAGACCACTTACTTCTATCTATGCACACACACAAAAATCCCTTCTATCCCACACAAATACAATACACCTCCCTCTAAGGAGCTATAACATTACATGTGCTTTCTTCCATCTACTCTTACTTCATTCCTCCTTCACTTTTACACACTCTTTCACACTCTTAGGACGTGAAGCCTGTCGCCAGAGAATCGTGGCTTTGTGTGGCCCCCCCCTTGCCTTGGGTTTGGTCTCTGGGTTCCAGTAAAGCTGGACCTCTGAGGAGGGCCCAGAATCTGGTCGCCTCTGGTGCCGATCCACCTATGAGGCTGATTTGCGTGTCACTTACACTTTTACCACGGCCCTCCCCTCCACACGGCAGGAGAGAAAAGGGCTGAATCGCGTGTCACACTTTACCACTGCCCCCTCCACACACCTGGAGGAAAAGGGTTGAATTGCAGGCTGTTTTGCCACAGCCCCCACCCGCCCAGGGAAACTGAGGCAGATTTTGTGTGTGACTCACTCACACAACAAAACAGCAATAAGGTACCTTTTACTCTCAAATCACCTATTACAAGTTTTAGGTGCTACTGGCCAGTCCTGGTGCTCTTGGATATCCCCTCAATCTAGCTGTGTTGTTCAACCCTAGATGCTACTGGGCACTTTATCCCTCAATCCAGCTGTGTTGTCCAACCCTAAATGCTCTTGGGCATAACCTCAATCCGGCAGAACCCTGGCTGTTCTTGGACATCAATCCCTCAACCCAGCAGGTTTCAGTCCTGGATGATCTTGGGGCAATAACCCCTCAATCCAGCAGACTTCTTTTGACTTCCTAGGGGTCCCACCCCTTCTCTAAAACTCAATCCCAGTTTCCCTGGGGGGATTCTCTTGCTCTTCTTATCACTCGCTTCGTCTCTTTACTGGCCGTTTTTCTTGCGAAAGAACGGAAACGCAGCATAGGAGACTTCGCACTCACTTAGCAGGTCTGGGATAACCAGCTGCCTCTCATTCACACGCATTCATTCCCCCCCCCCCCCCTAAACGCCCCTCCAAACAAACACTTACCTGTCCTTTGTCCTTGGGTCTTTGTCTTCGTGTACACTTTAGTCTTAGGGGCTAACTACCGCGGTTTTAGGGAATCTTTTCCCTTTTCTTTGTTTTATTGCCTCCTTTTGTCCATTGATCATAACCTGCATCTGCCGGTCACAGCAGGGGAACAAAGAGTGAGGCTGCCAAACTGGGCAGGGCGCGCCGTCCTCACCCTGATTCCACTGAGGCACCGGCAGTGAGGTGTTATAACCATCCTCTGCTACCATAATTATGATAAACGCCAATCACTTGTTTTAAAATTTTAAAAGTTTAATAGTAAATAAGATGGCTATAAAAATAGAATTAGAGTAAAAAAATTGAACAATTAGAGTTAGGACAATATGAGACAATAAAAACAAAGTTTCAGATGTCTGGGTGCCTCCCTGAGCAAAAAAGCTCTGGAGAAGGATCCCTGTTAACAAAGGATTATATCTTAAAAGCAATAGCCTGTTGAAAATTCATATATTTCATACATGATGCATAAATTCCATTCAAACAAAGAATTGTCTCTGGTTAGTATCACTTTTTTTTTTCCCCTGTAACCTCTATGGCGTCTTCAGGGCTGAGCGAGGCAGGAGAAGTTGGTCTCTTCTGATAAGGAAGTAGTAAATTCTTTTTTCTCTGAAAGATTTACATTTTCCTGTGGTTAGTACATTAAAACTACATTTTAACTACAAAACTACCTTTACCATACTATCAAAAGATTAATACAACATTAACAATCAATACAACATAATATGTATAGTAATATCTTGCGTAGAGCCATATAATATGCACTTTCCACAATTAATAAAATGCATTGTGTCAGGGAGTGCTGCTGCTGCTTCTGCTTGGGACGTGGGGACCCTGTG
Source organism: Riparia riparia (assembly GCA_020917445.1). Classification (NCBI taxonomy): domain Eukaryota; kingdom Metazoa; phylum Chordata; class Aves; order Passeriformes; family Hirundinidae; genus Riparia; species Riparia riparia. Next base: position 2,787 of record JAIXNV010000412.1, read on the forward strand.
CAGGAAGGCATTTTGCATAATGGCACGGACTGGAACACTCTGACCTTCCTGAGACTGATCTGGCCATGTCATAAAGTACTTTTCCAACAAGCAGCAGCCTCTCTTGTCCCTTGGTTGGCCCGCTCAAACTTGACAGCTGTCCATCAGCGATGTGCCACTGCTGCTGCGTGCTGCCAGTCCTTCCCTGGCAGTGCCAGCAGGAGCTGCTCCTGCCGCCGGCCAGCTCCTGTGCCTGGAGTCCCTTCCCGTGCTGGCAGTACAAGCTCCCTCTTGCCTCCATCCAAATGCCTGCCTGCACCTTGGGCTGGCTTTGCCAGCTCTCTTTTTCCAAGCGTTTGACTCCCAGGCTCCTGCCCTGATGTGCGGAGAGAAGACTCTATAACTCACAGAGAGGTTATGAGAGTAGGTATGAATTTATTCAGCGCTGAGGTGCATGGGGATAACTCCTCAAAGACATGCACCCCTGGGAGCTTTGTTTCTCCCTTTTTATCTCTACAAACTAGGGTTATACGATACGCCTAATACATATTCATTTTCTAACCCCACCTGTCCCTGCTTCGTATTAAAATTAGTTCCACGCCTATTTGTGGCTGTGCACTGCTCCTTATTGATCACTCTGGTGATCTTTGGGGGTCTTTGGGGATGAAGCACATAGTCATCCTCTGAGCTGAACTTTTCAACTTGTCTCCTTGAGCATGCTCTTTTGTTCTTTTGGCCATCTTCCAAACTTCTATATCGTGTTTCCCAGTTTTGGGGCCCAAAGAATGAGTAGATAATCAGTACCAGGTGAGCATAACAGTGACCAGAGCCCTAAAGGAGGAATTTAGAAGACCCATTGGGGCCAGAGAGAAAAGATTGATCTGCTGGGGGGATTTGAAACTAATATGTAAAAGACTGGTGCTTTTAAGGGACAATTCTCTGTTAATATAGTGTGCTCTTGGCCCAATGCCAGGCATTCTTGCTTAATTTTCTCTGTCTCATTCCCCCCTTTTCTAGAAAATCAGCAAATTCTTTTACTTAGCAATACTGATGTCTTTTCCTTTCCCAATCCACCTCCACAGCCCGCCCATCTCGATACGTATCCCTCATTGCATTACCATAGGCTGCTGCTAGGGAAGTCAGTACAGCTATCCGTTTTAACATTCTCCAATTCCAAACCAGCATTGCAATTGAGAGCACCAGGCTTATACCTACTAATGTCAGTATGACAATGATGGGGTGGCAAAGTATGTTCAAAATCCCAGTCGCAGTCGGCGACCATCCAAAGAGCGCATCCCACCAGTGGTGATTTGTGTCTCCGTTTACCCTTTGTAATACTTTGCTTATTTCTTTTACATCATGATAGACAGTAACCAGAGTCTTCTGCCCCTTTTCCTGAATCTCTTTCAGGATTTCTGTCAGGTCTTGGTGGTTCATTAGTTGTCTTACTAATGTAAGGTTCATTCCAATGGGTGCTGGTGATAACTTATGGTATATTGTGTACTTGGATCTTATCAACTGGTGGGATGTCACCGGTGCTAAATATGAAAAATCACACCCTACCATCTTAACAAAATTACAAATACAAAAATTGGAATAGTGCCTAGTAGTCAAGGTTACATTGTCATCATCTATTTCTACAGAAACACATGCAGTTCTTAAACATACACAGCCTAGGCCAATATATACAAGCATAGTCTTTTGACTAGTACCTGGATGAATCTCAAAGTGGCAAATGTTTTGCTCAGTGTCTAGGCATATATCTTGTGCATCTATCATGTTAGTGTCACAGATGAACCCTTGTTGCTCCCGGGTAACACACGATTCCAAATTCACAGTTTGCCACTTTTCATTCATTATCCGGGCCCATGCTCTATGTTCTGAGGGGTAAAGCACTGTTTTTTCATGATTTAATCCTAATGCAATAATAGGGTGGATATTATAAATTGTGGCATTGCATATAGTCAGTACAAAAGTAGTAGCTATTTCGGTGGTAGGGTCATAAGTAAAATTTACCAGAGTCCACCAAGACTGAAGTTTTCTTTCTAGGTTGTTTCCATTGTCGCAGACAATTTTCCGAATTTCAATTGGAAAAGCACCTTCGTTTCCTTCCCTTATTACTAGAGCAACTATTGACTGTATCCATAATTGTACCTGTATGAAGCTGAGGGCTAACGACACATTGTTTTGGGCTATATTTAGTGCGCTTATTATTAGCTTATGGTCCTGGTCCTCAGCTTCTTTCCACTTCGGTAGTATTTTGGAAATCTTCCATTAGTTAGTTCCTAGTGCTCATAAAGAGGATTGTAGGGGTTGTCTTAGTTTTATCAAATCATTTGTGGCAGTGGCTAATTTGTTCATTAATATTTCTGAATCAATTCCATTTAAGACCCCCAATCCTGTTCCTAATATTCCAGTTAAATCTCTTCTCATTCTGACCCTGAAGTGCACTTGCTTTCACTTTACTATTTTTGAAATAAAGTGTGGCCCCCTATCTGAAGATAGTGTGGCTGGAACTCCAAAGCGTGGTACTACCTCTTGTAGTAATACTTTGGTTACCTCCTGGGCTTTGGCAGTTCTGGTGAGAAAAGCCTCTGGCCACCCTGAAAAGGTATCTGTTAAAACCAGCAAATATCAATACCCGCCTTTTCTTGGGAGTTCTGAAAAGTCAATTTACCACTGTTCTCCAGGCCCGTGGCCTTTTCCAATTTGACCTAGTTTTGGTTTGGGAGTATTTTTGGGTTTGGTGTGGAGGCAAATATCACACTGCTGGGTTACCTGAATGACAGTAGAATATAAATTCCTGGCAATAATCTTTTCAATTAGATAGTTATACAGGGCTTCTATTCCCCAGTGTGTTTTCTGATGTTCTTCTCTTACTAGAGACCATAACAAATGAGAAGGGATGACTATTATCCCACCTGCAGTAATAGCCCATCCCTCTTGGTTATACTTTCCTCCTTGATCCTGAATTAGTTTTCTATCTTTCCTGGTATATACTGGCTTACTTTCCAGAGAGACCTGTCCATCAGGAATTAAGGCTCCCTCGATCGTTATCTCACCTTTTGCTGCTTCTTTTGCCTCTCTGTCAGCCAGCTCGTTTCCTTCCTCCAATTCACAGCTCACCTTCTGGTGTGCTTTGATGTGCATAATTGCTACTTGCTCAGGTAGCTGGACTGCTTCCAGTAGCTGCAATATTTCCTGAGAATGTTTGATGTTTTTCCCTTGTGAGTTTAACAGTCCCCTTTCTTTCCAAATGGCTCCATGTGCGTATACAACCCCAAATGCATATCTTGAGTCTGTATAAATGTTTACTTTCTTTCCTTTCGCGATATCTGGAGCACGGGTTAGAGCGATTATCTCAGCCTTTTGTGCAGAGGTATCTGTTGGCAAGGGTCCAGATTCTATTACCTCTCTGCAGGTGGTAACTGCATACCCAGCATGTCGCTTTCCTCTGATGACGTAGCTGCTCCCATCAGTGAACCAGGTTTCTGCATCATCCAAAGGGGTGTCCTTCAGATCCGGGCGGCTGGAGTAGGAGGCTTCGATGGTCTCCAAGCAGTCGTGGTGTACTGGCTCCCCTTGATTCCCACTGAGGAAAGAAGCTGGGTTGATAATGTTAGTTACAACTATATCTACATCGTCTTGTTCCACCATGATGGCTTGATATTTCAGGAACCTTTGTGGGGAAAGCCAGTGCCTGCCCTTTACTTCCAGGACTGCAGACACTGTGTGAGACACAAATACAGTCATTTTCTGGGCCAGAGTGTATTTGTGTGCCTCTTGAATATTCAGCACCACAGCTGCAACAGCTCTGAGGCACCCCGGCCACCCCTTGGCTGTTGTGTCTAGTTGCTTGGAGAAGTAAGCAACTGCTCTCCGGTATGGACCCAGGTCCTGGGCCAGTATCCCCAGGGCAATTCCCTGCTTTTCATGGGAGAACAGGAAAAACAGTTTATTTACATTCGGGAGTCCGAGGGCCGGGGCTGACATTAGAGCGTTCTTCAGCTGATGAAAGGCTTGTGTGGCCTCTTTTGTCCACTGGAGGTTTCTGTTCCCGTTTGTAATGAGAGTGTACAGAGGTTTCACGAGCAACCCATAGCTGTGTATCCAGAGCCTACACCATTCCTAAGAATGTCTGCAGTTCCTTTACCGTTTGAGGCCTCGGGGTTTGGCATATTGCTTCTTTGCGATCTTGCCCTAGGGTCCGCTGTCCTGCACTGATTTCATAACCCAGGTAGATTACCTTTTGCTTCACTACCTGGGCCTTTTTCTTTGATACCCTGTACCCCTGCAGTCCCAGGAAATTTAGAAGACTTACTGTCCAGGCTACACATGCCTCTTTCCTCCAGGTAGCTATGAGGATGTCGTCCACGCACTGCAGTAACTTTCCCTCTTCCGGGGGAGCCTCCCAGGATTCCAGGTCTTTGGCAAGTTGCTCCCCAAACAGAGTGGGAGAGTTCTTGAAACCTTGAAACTGACCATGTGAGCTGGGATTTGTGCCTGCTTTTGGGGTTTTTCCATTCAAATGCAAAAATTTTCTGGCTGTCCTCATGGATAGGGAGGCAAAGAAGGCATCTTTCAAGTCTAAAACAGTAAACCAAGTTAACTCAGGTGTTAGATATGTTAACAGAGTGTATGGATTTGCTACCACAGGATAGAGGTCCTCAGTTATTTTGTTAATAGCCCTTAAATCTTGTACTATCCTGTATGATCCATCATGTTTTCGGACTGGCAAAATGGGAGTGTTGAACTCAGACAGGCACTCTTTTAACAACCCTAATTACAAAAAGTCTTCAATTATGGGACTAATTTCTTCCCTATCTTCCTTTTTCAGGGGATACTGTTTAATTCTAACTGGTTGTTTCCCTTCCTTAAATTTGATTAATATTGGAAGAACATTTTTCGCTCTCCCTGGTACATTGGAGGCCCATACTCCAGGAAACACTTGATTTATTATTTCTTCACTAATTTCCCCCTCTGTTTGAATGGCTGTCAACATTAAACTTAATGCCTCTATATATTGTTCATCATTTACCTCCAGAATGACCTCCCCATTTTTAAATTTAATGGTTACTTGTAATTGTTCTAGCAAGTCTCTCCCCAAAAGGTGTCTCGGGGAGCTGGGCAGATATAGGAATTTATGAATGCCCCATTGCTTTCCAAGCTTATACTTTAATGGTTTACAAAAATATGCTTTTTCAGGTTGGCCAGTTGCTCCTATCACTGTAACATAATTCTTCCCCACAGGTGCCAAAGTCTCATTTAAGGCTGAATATGTTGCTCCAGTGTCAACCAGGAATTCTTCTTTCCCTTTTTCCCCCAGTTCCAATTTTATAACCAGTGGATCTTCTGGGGTGAGATCTACTGGTCCTCCTCAGTCTTCTTCCACATATGCAGTCACCTTTCCTTTCTCTCATTTCTCTTGTCCTGAAAGCCACCCCGTCTTTGTTCTGGGCATTGATTTTTCCAGTGACCATATTTCTTACAGATCGCACACTGGTCTCTGCCCAGCTGGGACAGGCCTTGCCTAGGTGGTCTCTGCCCACGTTTTCCCTTCTCTCTCTCACTTACAACAGCTACAAGCTTCCTCATTCCTTGTTTATATCATTCTTCCCGGTTACTAAAGACTATCCACGCCTCATCTAACAAAGTCTCTAAGTTCCTCCCATTTGTTCCCCAAAGCTTTTGAAGTTTACACCTTATGTCACCTGTAGATTGCCCTGGGAATAAATGAACTAGCTGCTGTATCCCTACTTCAGACCCAGGGTCCAGTGATGTGTGACAACACATAGCATCTCTTAATTTCTCAAGGAATTCAGATGGCAACTCAGAGGGCCCCTGTTTGATTGCATATAAGGCTGACCAATTTATTGTTTTGGGAATGGCTCTTTCCATCCTCTTTGCGATCCACTCCTGATAACTTTCCAACTTTTTTCAATTCTGCTGTTCTGTTTGGATCCCACTGTGGGTTTTGGAGTCTGAAATAATCTTTCACATCCAGCTGTTGGGTTTTATAATAATCTTCTGCCAGATCCCCTGCCGTATTTTATGATTGTTTTTCTGTCTCAGTGCATCGAATAATAATTGCATATCGCTCCAGTCTGGATTGTATTGTTTTATTATATATCACAGACGTTTGGCTGTGTTAACTGGATCACTGCGATAGGTTTTAGTGACCTTTTCCCATGCTTCCAAATCAATTGTGGAGAAGGGAACTTTAACTAAAACCACTCCTCCCTCTGAACCCACTGCCTCACACAGAGGTACCTGTAATATGTGTGTCTGTTGTCTAGTCCAGTGTGCAGTTGGGGAGGTGTGTGCATCCTCTGAGTCTACATCCTCCTCCTCGTCCCTTTCTTGTCTTATGTGGGGAGGCTTAATCAAATCATTTACCAGGTCTTGTTCCTGGGCCACAGTTTGGTAAACCTTGTCTGATTTTGTACATCTTTGCCCTATGCTACATGCTGAACAACACCGCTTAAGCCCTCCTCTCTTAGTCTTTTTCTCTTTCTCCAGGGTTAACACCAGAGGGTCAGATGGAGCCCTGATCCCACAATCCCTCTGCCATTTGGGGTGATTTCGAAGGGAGAAAAACATATCAGCATATGACACCTCCGTCCACTTGCCCTTTCTCCTTAGAAATAGCATGAGTTGCAATAGCTTGTTATAATCCAAAGTTCCGCTAGGTGCCACCTCGCTCCGTCATCCAATTTATAGAGTGGCCACCAATCTCTGCAAAATCTAAAAAGATCTCTCTTGTTCTCAGTTCCCCCACGGCCAGCAATATTTTTCCAATGTGCAGTAATACAACCTAGTGGACTCGCTTTGGGGATCTCTTTGCTTTGTTCAATACCCATTATCTCCTCCTTCTTGTTCCGTCCCGTTTTTGCCCAAACTTTTCCTCACACAATTTCAGAGTCACTTCCCAATTCTCTTCCCACACACAGCCCCAATCTGCAGGCACACTATGTGACTTTCCACATACAACCTTCAGAGTTTTAGGTTCAACGTCAACCTGATTGCAATAATATTTCAGTTTACACAGGGGGCATATGCCCTGCTGGTTATTAGAGTAACAATACTAACGTTTTTCACAATTTCTACACTGTAATAATACCCACGCCAGATGCCAATGGCTTGATCCTCTGACAGCTCTAAATCTCCCACAAGAACAGGCTATCCCATTCACCTCCCCTGGAATACTTAGGGTCTGTACAGCAGGTTGTTCCTAGTCCAAGGCCACCAATCTCCCTGCAGAAGTTCTGTATATTCCTTCTAGACAGACCCGTTCATTCCCTCTCTCTAGCCAATGATTCACTGGATCAATCGATTCCCAGGGATCAAGCCCAAACCACTGCTGAGGAGAGACTCCGTCATTTTGTCTGTCCACGGTTGAAACAAATGTTAACCGCTTCCCACTCAAACATAACGCCCCTTGTTCACACTCGAGTTTGCCCCACACTGACTCCAGTCACTTTGCCTTTCTCCGGCTGCCTCAGTCGCCTGAGGTCGGAAATGCGGATAGAGCTCCACAATCACTCCGCACCTCTGGTGTGTCTCACTCACTCACTCCCTCCCTCACTGATCATACTCAATGACTCACCGTGTCTGGACTTAGCATTCCCACAAAATAGCAGCAAAACAAGGGTTCACTCGGCTCACCCCCAGAGTCGCTAGCGCTGCTCTATCAGCTCAGTGAGACCCCTTCTCATCGGCCGCGCTATCGGCCGGGGGTTGATCCCTCCCCCTCTGTGTCCGGCTTCTCCCTGGCCGGCTGCTTGCAAGCCAACCGGGACTGTGCTGCGCATCAGACATCTCTGCACGACTTATCAGCTGCCCCTTCCCCGATATTTAATTCATACCTTTATCCGCAAGGCCAGCAGGTCGTTGTCTGTCCCCACGGTGAGCGAGCTGAGGTCTGGGGTCCCTCCCGGGAAGGTCCTGGGGGCGTGCCAGGGAATCCGCTCCTCGGCCGCTCCCACAGCCGGATAGAGATTCTCCTACCTGGCTCGCCAAAATGATGTGCGGAGAGAAGACTCTATAACTCACAGAGTGGTTATGAGAGTAGGTATGAATTTATTCAGCGCTGAGGTGAATGGGGATAACTCCTCAAAGACATGCACCCCTGGGAGCTTTGTTTCTCCCTTTTTATCTCTACAGACTAGGGTAATACGATACGCCTAATACATATTCATTTTCTTACCCTGCCTATCCCCACACTGTATTAAAATTAGTTCCACGCCTATTTGTGGCTGCGCACTGCTCCTTATTGATCACTCTGTTGGTCGTCGGGGATCTTTGGGAATGAAGCACATAGTCATCCTCTGAGCTGAACTTTCCAGCTTGTCTCCTTGTGCATGCTGTTTTGTTCTTTGGCCATCTTCCAAACTTCTATATCGTGTTTCCCAGTTTTGGGACCCAAGGAACGAGTAGATAATCAGTACCAGGTGAGCATAACAGTGACCAGAGCCCTAAAGGAGGAATTTAGAAGACCCACTGGGGCCAGAGAGAGAAGATTGATTTGCTGGGGGATTTTGAAACTAATATGTAACAGACTGGTGCTTTTAAGGAACAGTTCTCTGTTAATATAGTGTGCTCTTGGCCGAATGTCAGGCACCCTTGCTTTAATTTCTCTGTCTCACCATTTTGTGTGTGGCTGCCTCAGCCCCAGCCACCATTTTGTGTGTAGCTGCCTCAGCCCTCTGGCTGTCATTTTGTGTGTGGCTGCCTCAGCCCCAGACACCATTTCATGTTTGGCCGCTGTGATATATGTCCTAAAGTTAATTCGTGTTTGGAATATGTCTGTATTGTAATACACCCATATAAAATGTAAGTTTTATATCTGCCCAAATGTGTTGTAAGAAAACTGAGACAGAAGCCATACAGGGAGGGGTACGAGGTATCTCTGCTGGCAGAGAGAACTATGCTAAGAATGACATCCAAAGGGAACATAGAAATACCTCTGCCAGGAAACCCTGAAAGGAACACAAAGACCATGGAAGAAGGAGATGAGCAGCCCAGGAACCGAATGATCACATCATGTCCATATCTCATCCGACTCCTCCAGACATTGTCATATCTACGACACACCTGGGCTCGATGATTAAGGTCATTGTCTACGCAGGAAGAACTATTCAGAACACCTGGACCCGAACATGAATAATTAATGAAGCTGCTGTGGACAGGGAAAACATCGGAGCCCCGATTTTTCTCAGCGATCCTGTGTATAAAAAGGGGCAGCTTCAAGCCAGAAATGTGAACTTGGGGGGTGACATACTGGCAGAGTGTGTTACCGGGTTCACCCAGCGCCGATCCCGGGCTCGACGCTGTCCTTTTAATTGTGGCTGTCTGAGACTGTCATTTTGTCTCTCAATAAAATTCTAAATTTTGATTTCTAAAATTTGGACTATCGTATTTATAACAGCCGCCTCAGCACTTTGGCCATCCTTCTGTGTGTAGCTGCCTCCACCCCAGCCACCATCTTGTGCATGGCTGCCTCAGCATTTTTGGCACCATTTTGTGTGTGGCTGCCTTAGCCCCAGCCGCCGTCTTGTGCATGGCTGGCTCAGCACTCTGGCCGTCATTTTGTGTGTGGCTTCCTCAGCCCCAGCCACCAGCTTGTGTGTGGCTGGCTCAGCACTCTGGCTGTCATTCAGTGTGAGGCTTCCTCTGCCCCAGCTGCCTTCTTGCGCATGGCTGGCTCAGCCCTTTGGCTGTCATTTTGTGTGTAGCTGCCTTAGTCCCAGCTTCCATCTTTTGTGAGGCGGGCCCAGCCCCAGCCACCATCTTGTGTGTGCCTGGCTCCGCAATCTGGCCATCATTTTGTGTGTGGCTTCCTCAGCCCCAGCTGCCATCTTGTGTGTGGCTGGCTCAGCACTCTGGCCACCATCTTGTGCATGGCTGGCTCAACCATCTGGCTGTCATTTTGTGTGTGGCTGCCTCAGGCCTCTGACTGTCATTTTGTGTGTGGCTGCCTTAGTCCCAGCTGCTATCTTTTGTGGGGCTGGCTCAACCCTCTGGCCACCATCTTGTGCATGGCTGGCTCAGCACTCTGGCTGTCATTTTGTGTGTGACTTCTTCTGCCCCAGCCGCCGTCTTGTGCATCGCTGCCTGTCCTGGTTTGAAGACAAATTTGGGGGAAAACCCCTGTATAGGATCCCTCTGGGAAGCAAACCCAAGTGGCCCCTCCCTCCAACCAGTCCAGAAAAAAAACCTCTTTGGAGAAAAGTGGAAAAAACTATTTTACTAATCAACTAAAGTGCATACAAGTATAAAGAACGAATAATATGAAACAATAAAACATCTCCTTCTGAAGTGAGATGGCAAATTGAGAAAGTCCTTGCCGTGGGTGTAGCTCGGCTCTCTCTTAGTCTCTCCTCAGTCCCAGTCCCTCCGGCGCTGCTGGAAAATGCCAAGGTCCAGGCCCCGGTGGGCCACAGGTGCAGCCCCCAGTGCTCCCCTGGGTCTTCAGTCCAGAGCAGGTTTAAACAGTTCCAAGAAAAAGGAAAAAAAAACCAAAACAGTCCAGGGAACATCTCTGCCCTAGCTAGCTGAAAACTAACTAAAAGCAAAAGATCTCTGTCCTGCAGTCTCTCCAAGCCTCCGCCGAACAGCCCGTCTGCAGAAGAATGTGGAGGAGTCAGGCAGTTTTCTCAAAACAAACTCCGCGCTTCTCCTTGCTCTTAGAACCAGTCTTAAAGGCACAGGACTCAATATACAGCACAAACAGAACAGACGATTGGGGATACAAACATCATAAAGTTACCCTAGGACATTCCACCCCTTATCCCTATATCATCAATTTACTAAAACTAATATATACTCTAACTCTACACACACATACATCTATATAAAGAAAAACAATATGCAATATGTAGCTACATACAGTGGCAGTACCATTCAGCACACAGCGATAATTACACACGGTTCTCACCCAACAATCAAATCTCCCTGGGGTACACATCGTGTGGTTCCATCTTTCTGCATTACCCACTATGTGCAGCCTGGTCCCTGAGCAAAAACAATCCCACGGATGGGATCCTCTGTACTTGAAGTGGAATTGATCCAAACTATCTTCCCTAACAAACCTCTTATATGTACTACTGGGACTTTCTCTCCATCTATTGTATGTAGGGGCTCAGATTGGGCAGGGCCTGCTCGGTTGGTGGGACTTCGGGTGTTAACTAACCAGGTGGCCTTTGCTAGATGCTGCTCCCAATTTTTGAATGATCCCCCACCCAATGCTTTCAGGGTGGTTTTTAGCAGTCCATTGTATCTTTCTACCTTCCCTGAAGCTGGTGCATGGTAGGGAATATGGTATACCCACTCAATGCCATGTTCCCTAGCCCAGTTGTTGATGAGGCTGTTCTTGAAATGAGTTCCATTGTCTGACTCAATTCTCTCAGGGGTACCATGCCTCCAAAGAACTTGCTTTTCAAGGCCTAGAATGGTGTTATGGGCTGTAGCGTGGGGCACAGGGTAGGTCTCCAACCATCCAGTGGTGGCTTCCACCATGGTCAGCACAAAGCGCTTGCCTTGGCGGGTTTGGGGAAGGGTGATTTAGTCAATCTGCCAGGCCTCCCCATACTTATACTTGGACCATCGCCCACCATACCATAGGGGCTTCACCCGCTTGGCCTGCTTGATGGCAGCACATGTCTCACAGTCATGGATAACCTGAGAAATACTGTCCATGGTTAGATCCACCCCTTGGTCTCGTGCCCACTTATAGGTGGCATCTCTGCCCTGGTGACCTGAGGCATCATGGCCCCATCGAGCTAGGAACAACTCTCTCTTGTGTTGCCAATCTAATTCTATCTTTGAAATCTCTATCTTTGCAGCTTGATCTACCTGCTCGTTGTTTCGGTGGTCCTCATTAGCCCGACTCTTGGGGACATGGGCATCTACATGATGGACTTTGACAGGTATCTTCTCTACCCGACTGGCAATGTCCTTCCACTCATCTGCAGCCCAGATTGGCTTTCCCCTATGCTGCCAATTGGCCTTTTTCCACCTGTCCAGCCAACCCCACAGAGCATTGGCCACCATCCACGAATCAGTGTAGAGGTAGAGCTTTGGCCACTTCTCTCTTTCAGCAATGTCCAGGGCCAGTTGAACAGCTTTGAGTTCAGCAAGCTGGCCTGACCCACCTTCTCCTTCAGTGCCTTGTGCAACCTGTCGTGTGGGGCTCCACACGGCTTCTTTCCACTTCCGGTTCATCCCAACGATGCGGCAGGAACCGTCAGTGAAAAGAGCATAGCGTGTTTCTTCTGCTGGCAGTTGGTTGTATGGTGGAGCTTCTTCAGCACGTGTCACTTGTTCCTGCTCCTCTTCATCCATGAGACCAAAGTTTTCACCTTCCGGCCAGTTTGTAATTATTTCCAAAATCCCAGGGTGATTCAGGTTTCCAATACGGGCACGCTGAGTGATGAGGGCAATCCATTTGTTCCATGTGGCATTGGTGGCCTGATGGGTAGAGGGAACTTCTGCTTTGAACATCCACCCCAGCACTGGTAGTCGAGGTGCCAGCAGGAGTTGTGTTTCCGTGCCTACTAATTCTGAGGCGGCTTGAACTCCTTCAAAGGCAACTAAGATTTCCTTCTCTGTGGGAGTGTAGTTGGCTTCGGACCCTCTGTAGCTTCGGCTCCAGAATCCCAGTGGTCAGCCCTGAGTCTCCCTAGGCACCTTCTGCCAAAGGCTCCAGGACAGGCCATTGTTCCCAGCTGCTGAGTAGAGCACGTTCTTCACATCTGGTCCCGTCCTGACTGGGCCAAGGGCTACTGCATGAGCGATCTCCTGCTTGATCTGGGCAAAGGCTTGTTGCTGCTCAGGGCCCCAGTGGAAATCGTTCTTCTTGCGGGTGACCAGGTAGAGAGGGCTCACAATCTGGCTGTACTCAGGAATGTGCATCCTCCAGAAACCTATGGCGCCTAGGAAAGCTTGTGTTTCCCTTTTGTTGGTTGGTGGACACATTGCTGGGATCTTGTTGATGATTTCAGTGGGAATCTGACGCCTTCCATCGTGCCACTTTACTCCTAGAAACTGGATCTCTCGAGCAGGTCCCTTAACTTTGCTCTTCTTGATAGCAAAGCCAGCCTTCAGGAGAATCTGGATGATCTTGTCTCCTTTCTCAAACACTTCCATTGCTGTGTTTCCCCACACAATGATGTCATCAATGTACTGTAGATGTTCTGGAGCCTCACCCTTTTCCAGTGCAGCCTGGATCAGTCCATGGCAGATGGTGGGTCTGTGTTTCCACCCCTGGGGCAGTCGGTTCCAGGTGTACGGCACGCCTCTCCAGGTGTGCATTCTGCAGCCAGAGGAATGGAGAAAAATGCATTAGCAATGTCAATTGTGGCATACCATTTTGCTGCCTTGGACTCCAGCTCGTACTGGAGTTCCAGCATGTCCAGCACAGCAGCGCTCAATGGTGGAGTCACTTCATTCAAGGCACGGTAGTCCACAGTCAATCTCCATCTTCCGTCAGACTTGCGCACAAGCCAGATGGGGCTGTTGAAAGGTGAGTGGGTTTTGCTGACCACCCCTTGTGTCTCCAGCTCACGGATCATCTTGTGGATGGGGATCACAGCATCTCGAGTTGTTCTGTACTGTCGGCGATGCACTTTTGAAGTGGCAATTGGCACTTGTTGCTCTTCCACCTTCAGAAGACCTACAGCAGATGGGTTCTCTGATAGTCCAGGCAAGGTATTCAACTGCTTAACATCCACTGTCTCTACAGCTGCTATCCCGAATGCCCACCTAAATCCCTTCGGGTCTTTGAAATACCCATTTCGGAGGAAGTCTATGCCCAAAATGCATGGAGCCTCTGGGCCAATCACAATAGGGTATCTCTTCCACTCATTTCCAGTCAGGCTCACATCAGCTTCCACCAAAGTAAAATCTTGTGAACCTCCTGTCACCCCAGCAATGGAAACAGATTCTTCCCCCACATGTCTTGATGGGAGTAATGTGCACTGTGCACCAGTGTCAACTAAGGCCTCATATTTTTGTGGTTCTGATGTGCCAGGCCAACGAATCCACACAGTCCAAAAAACACAGTTTTCCCTAGCCTCTACCTGGCTAGAGGCAGGGCCCCTCTAAGCCTGATTATCTTTATTTCCCTGGGTAACCGGAGCTGCTTCCTTCTTGCTAGAACTTCCTCTCACAGTCTTGCCATCCAACAATTCATGCAGCCATTGTGTCATAGCATCAGTAGATTCTCCATCCCATCTTTTCATGTTTTCTCCACAATCACGCAGGAAGGACCACAGCTTAGCCCGTGGGATGCCTTTTCCCTCTCTATCTAGGGAACGTTTGTGTGTGGTGCCAGAGCCCCTAACTTGTACTGCAGAGTTCTGGAGAATGTTCTCCTTGAGTTCTTTGAGATCCTCCTTTATCTTGTCTGCTAATCCCCGCACCTGTGTTTCCAGAGCTGCAATTCTTGCATGTATTGGACCATGCACGGCATCTGCATATGTTCGGAGCTTCTTCGCCATATCAAGCACAGTCCCCTCTGTCTCATCCCGCTTCATTATTGCTAAAGCAGAGGAGTATTCTTGTGGCCCAAGTCGTACAAGTTTTCGCCACATTACAGGTGTACATGGTACCAAGTCGGGGTTCCTAGTGTTTAGGTCATCTGAGAAGACAATCTCTGCCACTACCATTTCTCTCAAGCGCTGAATCCCTTGTTCAATGGTTTTCCACTGGGTTTGCTGCAGATAGAGATCGTCGGCACACAGATATCTTTGTGCCACACTTCCCAGGACCTGTTCCCAGAGACTGCAAGGACTAGCCTCCCTCATCATTTCTTGGTCAATAACTGGATCATGTGATAGGGATCCAAGATGTCTCGCTTCAGTGCCATCCAGTATTGTAGCCTCGCCTGCAGCGTCCCAAAGACGGACTAACCAACTAATTATAGATTCATCAGGTCGTCGAGTATAATCCTTTCTTAGGCCACGAAGGTCCTTCAGGGAAAAGGACTCAATAGTATCTCCTGATCTTGTAGCAGTTGGTCGGGCTCCTGATCTTGTAGCAGTTGGTTGGGCTCCTGATGTTGTAGCAGTTGGTTGGGCTCCTGGTCTTGTACCAGTTGGTCGGGCTTCTGATCGTGTGCTAGTTGGTTGGACTCCCGACTTTGTACCCGTTGGTTGGGCCTCCGATTTTGTATCAGTTGGTTCAGCTTCGGACTGTGTGTCATCAGTTGCTTCAGCTTCTGATTGTGTGTCAGTTGCTTTGACTCCTGACTGGGTGTCAGGAGGCATTGAGAATCCTTCACCTGAATCATCATCTACTGGTCGATCGGTTTTGTCCGTGTGCTTCTTTCCCTTCTTTACTGCAGCAACTGCTGGTGTCTTAGCCTCACTGTCTGGTTTAGCTGCAGCCTGAACAGCTGTGGGGTTGGCTGCAGCCTGAGTGACTGATTTATCTCCCTGCTCCCTTGCCTCTATCTGCTGCCCTACAGTGTTTAGCAGTGTGTGACTGTCATGGGTTAGTACAGTTTAGCTTTTAGTCATTAAAGAATGTAAAAAAATTCTCCAGGTCAGGACCTGGGAATTGTTTTGGAAGAGACAGAGACCTATCAGAGAGTTAGTTAGAATATTGACATCTATTCTGACCACTGAAATTGTTAGTCGCGACTTTGGGAAGTACCATATAAAACCCCTTCATTTCCTGTAGGTAGGTCCTTTTCCTTCTTCCTTTGGCCGAAGAGAGACATGTAACATCGAGCTGGGCGTGCTGCTCCCCCTTTCTGGGGGGGGGAGCTGGCCTGAGGCCTGGCCGGATTCCATCGGCTCCCGGGTGAAAGGGGAGGAAGGGGTAGTTGCTGTTTTTTAAGCTACTTTCTTCAGATTTTTTCTGGGGCAGGGAGAAATCTCTGCCAAGTCCCTGATAAGAGCTATGGGCACCATTCGGGCTGAAGCCACCCCGATTTACACCGAGGGGTGGGATGAGAAGGCATTTATGATCCTGCCTGGTTTTTATGATTCCAGACTGCCTGGGTGCTTCGACCTCTGATGTTTCTGTGAGTTCTTCCTCCTCCATCAGCTTGGCCTTGAAACATCTAACACCAGGAGCCACAGAGGGAAAAACAACAACTCCAAGTAGATTTAACTCTTTCTTAGCAGCATGAAGCTTTCAGAGCTCAGCCCTTCTCTGAGAGAGTGAGAAAAGACAGAGTGAACATAAAGAACAGCAGGATGAAGTCAGTAAAGCATGAGTAAAAAGACTATTGGGACAGAGGGCTGAAGAGCTGGTTGTTCTATTCTTACTTGAGCCATAGAAATGAACTCTATATTTAAGTCATTCTTTTAAATTATGGGAAAGATATGCATTTGGGGAGATGATTGTTTTGTGTGTAGATTTAAGCAAAGGTGTTTGTGATGAACTAAGTAATATCCTATAAGATGCTTGAACAGAGATAAAGATGAGAAGCCCCTGTGCCAGTGAAGAAGTGAGAAGATATCTCTGTAACCTGAGGTGAAGAATCCTTTGCTTTGGAGTTATTGATCTTTAAAAAGTGACACCCCAGTATGAAAAGTCTAAGACCCATGACCCATAAGCAGCTTAGGAAACTGCTCCTGGGAGGGTCACCAAGGCAGGTTTCTCCGGGCGGTTGTTTTTGTGACAGTTTAAAATCCACAAGAGAACTGTTCTAAGTTGTCAGTGGGATCCATGACTCAAAAAGATACTCTTACCCTAATGAATTGATAAAAGACTGTTAGAAATAAGCAAGGGCAGGAGAACAAGTTTACTCCTTTAACGCCTTTATTAAAGGAGCTCTTTTTGGGTGGGAAGGCTCGGGGAATGCCTACGCCGCTGCTGCTGCCTGTGGACACCGCTGAGGAGGAGGGCTGGGCGATCCTGCGCAGTCGCAGAGTCAGGAGCCTGGCCTCACGGGAGTCCCATAGGTCTCGCTAGAGCGTGCTTCGAGCCAGGGGGTGTCTCTCAGTCGGTGCCTCTCAGGTCAGGGTGAGATTCGGGATGTCGGTCCGACAGAGCCTACAGGTGCCTTAAGGTCTCCCTCACTCATTGTTACCGTTTTCCTGGCTGGAAGTGGAGCCGGCTCGTTATTTTTAGGGGTTGTTGGTTCTTACCCCACTTCCTGCTGAGAGGTGCACCTTGGGAGTCCCCCTTCATTTCCATATTGGGTGGTACGGAGGGCGGCTGGTCTCTAGGCAGGCTCTGGGCGGTGCTTCCTGGCTGATGGAAGGCAGGCAGGGTTGATGTTCCGGTAGTCGTTCACACGCCGCATCGACGACTCAGCGGGCCGACCAGGGAGCAGCGGATACTTAATCTGGGGTGAGGTAAAAGGGGTTCTGGGGTCTTGAGAACTGGGAAATAACTGGGGTTTTGGGGTACAACAAACAGATACATCAATCTGGCAATTTTGTACATATAACAAACGATACAGATGACATATAACAAACAACACAAATAACTGATAACCGGGAACAACTTGCAAACATTCTCTTTTAACATTTTATCCTCTTCAATCCCCCCTCTTTCTCTTTGACCGGGTTCTAAAACCCGCATCAATTTTGTGGTGGGCTAGAACTATCTGTGAGTTTCTGGTATTTGGCATACAATTTTTCTGCTGTGCTGAGTTCTTCATCTGCGTATGTTAATGCATATAAATTTATGGGATCTTTGTGGGGGCTCTTTGATATTTGGAGACTGGCTTGTACGGCAGATGTTACGACCCTTATCAGACATGGGAGTATGCAAGGGATAAGGAGGAGACTGGCTATGGCACTCAGGGCTATAAATAGGATCTTTTTCCACCAAACTCCTTTCAGGGACCAAAAGTTGTCCCACCAGTCCATGTTAACAAAAGAAGTCCATTCCTGGGTACCCACGTATGCGATCTTCCTTATCTCTTTTGAAATGCTTTTGATGACCTCACTCTTATCATATATTTCTAGACAGCATTCTGAGGTGTTGAACTTTCCGCATATACCCCCTTCATTGGCTAGTAGGTAATCTACGGCTAGCCTAATTTGGTACACCACAGCTCTGGTCTGTGCTAGTTGGTGGCTTATGTGATCGAGGGCTAGAGCCGTTTTATTTGAGATCACCTCTAAGACTGCTTGTAAACGGATGATACGGTTCAGCATATAGATAGGTGTTCTATACCCCCATGATCCATCTTGGGCCCAGGTGGCTGGTCCATAGGTTTTAATTATCTCCTCTGGGGTCCAAACCGTTCCCTTCCATGTTTGTGTGCTATCCATATCAATGACGGTTCTTTTTTCCCTGCTTTTTCTGTCTAATTGGTCATACAGAGGTACCCCCAATCCGCTCCTTGACTCCCTTGGTAATAGGAAGAAGGCTGGTTTAATGATTCCTATTGTGCAACTCCCTGTCCAATCCCCTGGGAGATGTGTGTACGCTTTATCTCCACATATCCAGAATAGGTGGTCTGGGGCCCTCCAGGAGGTGTTTCGAGGGTCAAAAGGGTGTTTCCAATAGGTGGATATCTCTTTAAGTCCCCAAAATGGATTAATTCCCTTACCGGTGCATTGATACAGTTGGTATCCTTCATGGTAAATACATCCAGTCTCCCTTTTCCTACTCGTCCAGTATGTCTCAGGTCCCTTGGGGACCCATTGCTGGTTCTGCTCTTGTATTACTAAAGATCTTTTACAGGCCATTCTCCCCACAAAGGTCTTATACCTCCTCCCGGTTCTACTAATGCATTCTTCTCTGATGGTTTTGGATTTTAAATCCCACTGTTCTTGTTGTCTGTTCTTACTCTGAGGAGGTTCCTGGTTCATTTGTCTCCATCTTAAGATATCCAGAGGAGAAAGACTAATTCCCTCCCAAGGCCATACCTCAGACATCTGGGTACTCCCACATATCCAACAGTTCGTAATATTAAGCTTGTGGCTGATTTTTTCCACAAGGTCAATAAACAAGTTCTTATAGAGGGGTTCCTCTATCTCCGTTTCTCTCACAGTTAGGGGTTTCTCTTTTATTAGATCCCTCACTCCTTTTATATGATGCATTTCCTCTAAACAAAACCATTCTCTGATAGGGCACTCCCCAATCAGGCGCTGCCTAAAGGTAGCTGTGTTTTTCGCAATCCAATACTGCTTACCCTCTTCCTCACAGGGAGAAAGTTGGGTAGGGTCAAAACAGGTGGGATTCACGTGGGTATGCACTCGGAGTAGAGATTGCAGGTCCCCTTCCTCATAAATAGGCGAATAACATTTTGAGCAAGCTCCTTCAGTGCACTCACTTATCATTGGGGCTAGGACTAACCCTCCCAAGAGTCCAGTGTGAATCTTTGCCATCCTGATCTCACCTGGCCTTGCCTCTTGGGTTCCGGAGCTTCTAAGGGCCCGTTTTTTTTGGTTTTTTTTTTGTTTTTTTTTTTTTTTTTAATAGAGTGCTGTTCCCTTCCCTACCTTTTCTTATTAATTTGGTTCCTGCTAGGGGGTGACCTATGAGAGAATCGTAAAGTACATGCAAGAATTTATGTTTAATAATTATAACTAAATAATTTATAATAAACACAGAAACTCTCAACTTTCACAAGACTCTGTCTACAGTCACACTTAGTCGCTGGTCACTTCGATCAGTCTCTTATCCAGTCTTTGTTTTCTTCTTCCTAAAGGTGAACTTTAGGGTATCGGGCTGCTGTGTAATTGTCCACTCAGGGGAGTTGGGTGGAGGGTTTATGCTCGGCGGCTCGCTGGGAGGTGGCACAGGTCCTTTTACTCGAGTTATATGAGTCCAGCCTTTCTCTCGCGTTCTGACTGCGGTGTGGGTGGTAAGGAGTACCTGAAACGGACCTTCAAATTTGGGTATTAGTGGGGTACCCATCCAGGATTTGATTAACACCCAATCCCCAGGGCTAATTTGATGGGCAATCGAGTCCAGAGGGGAGGTTTTAGGAACATATCCCCTTCTTCTCAGGTCTTCTAGGGTCTGCCTGATCACCTGCAAGTATTGTAGTGCTTTTGTTTCTCCTTCTTGATAACTCGCTGTGCTATACGGTGTTAGTAAGAAAGGGAGTCCAAACATCATTTCGTAAGGGGAAACCCCTAGATCTGACCTGGGTCTCGTTCTAATCCTTAGAAGTGCAAGGGGTAAATATTTGGGCCAACTTAATTGAGTTTCTTCAATTAACTTGGTTAGTACCCCCTTAAGAGTCTTATTCATCCTTTCCACCCTTCCTGAACTTTGGGGGTGCCACGGGGTGTGTAGTCTCCACTTTATCCCTAAAGCTTCGACAGTCCCCTGAAGTATCTTAGCTGTGAAGTGGGGTCCCCTGTCTGAGTCGATGTTATTCACGAGACCATACCGGGGAATTATTTGTTCAAGCAGAATCTTTATTACGACTTCTGCTGTTTCTCTTCTAGTTGGAAAGGCTTCCACCCAGTGAGTCAAATGGTCCACTATTACCAGGAGATGTTTGTATCCTTGGACTGAGGGCATCTCAGTAAAGTCCACTTGTGCATTCTGGAATGGTCTTATAGTTAATTCTCTCCCTCCCGGTGTGGTTTTTCTCATGGCCTGTTGGTTCACTTTTTGACAGATGGTACACCCTCGCGTTATAGACTTAGCTAATTCATATGCCCCTATGCATAGGTGCTCCCTCAAGAAATGATCACACAATCCTTGGGTCCCCCAATGAGTTAACTCATGGATCTCTTGCAACATTTTCCTTGCTAGGGGCTTGTTCAAAAATTTTCTCCCGTCAGGGGCTATCCACACTCCACATTCGCTTTGTTGCATCCTAAGTTCTTCGATCACTTTTAATTCCTTCCTGTCGTATACTGGTCTCTCCTTATCTCCCTCCTCCCCTGAACTTTGGCTCATTGTCATGATCTTAGTTGGTTCCCCCGGCTCTTGGGCTACTCTTTTTGCTTCTGAATCTGCTATCTGGTTCCCTTTTTCTTCTAAGGAGTTTCCTTTCTGATGACCTCTCACATGCACTACAGCTATCTCTGAAGGTCTCAATAGTGATGTTAGCAAAACCTTTATTAGCTCTTTATGAACTAGGTCTTTTCCTTTGGAATTCAGGTACCCGCGCTCTTCCCAGATCTTCCCAAATGTATGGACTATCCCGAAGGCATACTTCGAGTCTGTATATATTGTTCCCTGGTCCCCTTCTAACAAGTCCAGTCCTCTTTTCAATGCGTAAATTTCGCATAGTTGGGCTGACCACTGGCTTGGCAATTTTCTCGCCTCTAAGATTTTGAGATCTTCCGGAGTTGACCCTTCTACCACTGCGTACCCTGATGCTCTTCGTCCCTCTATTATTTTCGAGGATCCATCTGTGAATAACCTCCTCCCATAAGGTAGTGGTATATCCTCTAGATCCCCCCTCACTTTCGTTTGAAAGTCCATGAGTTCTAAACAGTCATGTTCTAGTTCGTGGAGGGGTTCCCCGGAGAGGAATTGAGCTGGGTTTA
This sequence comes from Riparia riparia, assembly GCA_020917445.1. Lineage (NCBI taxonomy): Eukaryota > Metazoa > Chordata > Aves > Passeriformes > Hirundinidae > Riparia > Riparia riparia. Next base: position 24,191 of record JAIXNV010000412.1, read on the forward strand.
GAGTCCTTGAGGTAGTTAATGTGATATTTTCTGAATTCATTAAGGTGATTTCATATTTCAATATCCTAGAGTCGGTTATCCACTTAGGGGCTTTCTGACTTAGGACAGTTTTCAGGTCATGAGGCGTATGGACTTGTATTTTTCCCTGCAGGGTTAATTTCTGGGCCTCTTCCACTAACACCGCAGTTGCAGCAATGGCTTGTACGCAGGTGGGCCACCCTCGGGCCACTGGATCTAGTAGCTTGGACAGGAATGCTATAGGTTTTCTACACCCACCCCATTCTTGAGTTACCACTCCGTGAGCAACTCCTTCCTCTACATTTACAAATAGGTCGAACTCTTTCCTTAAATTGGGCAAGCTAAGGACAGGTGCGGTGGACAGTTTATACTTCAGGTCTTTCAACTGGTTGTCATATTTTTCTGTCCACACTACTAGTTCAGGGTCGACTAGCTTGTTATAAAGGAACCTCACGCTCTGGGTATATTGATCCATCCATAATCGGCAATATCCAAAGAGACCCAGAAGCTTCCATATATCTCTCTTTGTTTTTGGCGCGGGTATAGCTTGGATCCCTGCTATCCTCTTAGGACTCAACTTCTTATACCCTTTCCCAATTAAATGTCCTAAGTAGGTCACTTCTTGTTCAACAAACTGAAGCTTCTTTTTGGACACTCGTAGTCCCTTTTCTCCTAAGAAATTTAAAAGTTGTATACTTGTGGCTGTTACTTCAGCTTGATCTTCCCCAGACACTAACAAGTCATCAACATACTGTAGCATTTGCACTTGTCCTTTAGGAACAAACTGTTCCAACAGTCTCTCTAGTGCTTGTCCAAATAGATTCGGGGATTCGGTAAACCCCTGGGGTAAGCGAGTCCACCTCAGCTGCTGCTTTCTCTTACTTTCTGGATCTTCCCATTCAAAAGCAAACCAGTCCCGACATTCCTCTGCTAGAGGGCAGGCCCAAAAAGCGTCTTTAAGGTCTATTATGGTAAACCATGCATGTTCTGGAGGGATCCGGCTGAGCAGTGTGTAAGGATCCGGAACTACTGGGTGCCTCGTAACAGTTCTTTTGTTAATTTCCCGGAGGTCTTGCACCAATTGGTATTTTCCCTCTGCTTTCTTTACTGCAAGGATGGGGGTGTTGTGGGGGGACATACATGGCTCCAAGATGCCTTCTCTTAATAGCTGATCAATTACTGGGGTCAGTCCTTTTCTTCCCTCTGGGGAGATTGGGTATTGTTTCACTCGGACTGGAGAATTTCCCACCTGTATTTCGACCTTAATCGGTGGAATGTCCAAAAGGCCACTTCTTCCTCCTTCAGCCCAGACTTCTGGATTAATCTCTTCTAAGTCTTTTGCTGTTAGTTTTAAGAGCTTTACTTGCATTTTCCCCCTTTCTGGGATAACTCCTATTCCCAGTTGAACCTGCAAGTCTCTTCCCAATAAATTGGTCTCTAAGTCGGGCAGATATATAAAATCAGCGATCGCCTGCCGAGAATTCCCTTTTATCTCAACACCGGTGATCACTGGTGCTTTAAACGGTTTTCCCTCTGCTCCCATTATTTCACAAGTCTTTTTCCCTATGGTCGTGCCTGCAGGGAGCTTCTTAAGACTGGATCAGTCAGCTCCAGTATCTACTAAAAACTCAAATGTCTCATTCCGGGGACCCACTTCTAAATTTACTATGGGCTCTTCTTGGTGGCATAAGGGGTCCCCCACTGGATAGAGCCCATGACACCCCTAGTCTTCATTTTCCTCCCCCCTCAGTAATTTTTCTAGTTTGTCTTGTTCCCTCGTAATTGCCTCATCAAAGGTGACTTTTCTACAGTCCTTTCTCAAATGTCCCTTCTCCCCACAGTAGTAACACCTCCGTTCTTCTCCCCTCCTCCTTTGGGTTCCGCACGGTGGTACTATCTCCTTCTTCTCCCTTTCTGGTTTAGAATCTCTTCTTCCCGGTGGACCTTGGCCTGATGGTACTTTGGTGCTCTCCCTGGCCACTGCTACCATTATCCTGGCTTTTGACTTTGTTCTCTCTTCCTCTCTCCTCAAGCATACTCTGGTTGCCATTACATATATCTTGTTCAATAAACTGTATTAAGTTAGTAGCAAATGTTAAGAATTGACAGTAGTTGACAGTAGTTGACATTAGTAGTAGTAGTCATGCTAAGGCTTGGTAGGCCGCATGTAACCTACATGTAACCTTTGTAGCAGATTTTGTAATGTAAGCAGTGTAGCTAAGGAGTGTATTCATTTATCTAGGGAATGTACCTTTGGCAGAAACCTAAATGTCAGAGA
>JAIXNV010000414.1:0-12600 GCA_020917445.1 Riparia riparia
GCACCCCAAAGCAGCACTGGGAATCATTCCTGGCTGGAATACCGAGCTTTTGCCTCATCGTGTTTTTCACGGATCCGCCTCGTGACTTGGATTCCATTTGTCCCATCACCAGATGGGAGAGGAAGTCCGAGGAGAGGCCGAGATCCAAGGACAAAATCAAAGGAATTCTTTCCGAGGAAGGGCGCTCCGTGGCGCTGCTTCCAGGTCGGAGTCTCACTCCGCGCCAAAATTTCAGGAAAAGGAAAGGGAGCTCTGGGATATGCTCTCATTCCAGAGGCGAGAAGAGGGATGCAATTTTTTTTTCCCCCTTTTTTTCCTCCTGTGGTTTCCAGTTTGCCACCAGGAGGGCACGGAGGATGTTGGAGTCCAGGGAATTCCTTTGGCTGCCCTGGAGGGTCAGAGACCTGGACAGAGGGGTCTGGGACCCCGGCCCAGAGCTCAGAGAGACACTGGATTTGATCTCAGTCCATGGGAGAGGCTTCTTGCACTGCAGGAAGCATTGCAGGCCACAGGAGTGTGAAAGATTGTAGTTTAGTACATCACAGGGTGAGAAAAACAGTGGGTTTGGGATTTTGGCATTGAAGTGAATGGGGACAAGATGGAGAATTTGGGGCGTTGTCTCCTTCTTCCTTCTCCTTCCCTCACTCCATTTCTGCAGTGACGTTGGCACAAAGTGGTTTGTGAGGATTGGATCAGAGTAGAGATGACTTTTTTAGTAATAGTGATAGACATTGGTAATAAATAGTAAATAACAAACACGTAGCAATTAGTATAAAAGATAACGACTGCCCACTTCGGGAGGAGTCGTCAGATGTCCGAGCCGCGGCAAACATCTTCTGGACACTGAGCAAATTGTGAGATAAGAACTAATAAACACGAAGCGTGCGACCTTGAAGACTCCGTCTTTTCCTGCGTTTGGCTCAGAGCTTTGCAGAGGGCAAAAAGACTCTAAAACCACCTGAATGTGGGGAATTTAAGCTCCAGCAAGGAGCCCCCCGACAACTGGCGTCTCAGGGTGCAGAGCAACAACTGGCACCCCGGATGGGACAGCAACAGAAGGAGACCAGGAAAAGGCGCGATGGGAAGCGCGGAAAAGCCGGACGCAGCACAAACCCCGCGGCCAGGTGAGGCAAAGCCTCGCTCAATCCTTCGGGAATGTCGGTTTTCCTCCTCTCCCAGGTTTCACCCGATCTCTGGGTCGGGGATATCGCCACGGGACCAGAGGGCCGCGATTCCCCCGGCGGTTTCCAGCGTGGATGGAGCGCGGGATCGCAGGGAACGCCAAAGACGACGGGATTGATTTATTAACGGTGCCTTTGAGCTGTTTTTCCTATCAAAACACGGAGACAAAAAAAAGTTACAAATGATCGGGAATTCCGCCAAGGGGTTGCACAACCAAGCGCCGAGGCAACGGAGCCGAAAGCGTGGCTCCGTTGGGTGGGAATCGCTCCCGACGGGAAGGACTCCAGGCTCTCCTGGAAAATGTGGCGGGGTGAACTCTGAGTAGGTGACAGTTCACCGGGAAGAGGAGCCACCGGGATATTTTTGGAAGAGAGCCTGGGACACAGATCCCGGCCAGGTGGAAGCTCCAGGAGTTGCTCCAGTGAGCCGGAATTGCATCCGGAGCAGAATGGGAAAGAGGGAGGTTTTTTTAATCTGTGAGATGTTTCGGTCTGGGAGGTGGAGGAGGCTCCTGGGGTGCTCCAGAACCATCTGGAAAGGCTGGAAATCCGTGGAGGACCGAAATGCGTCTGATAAACCTGGATCCAGCTTCACCCGGGATGTTCTCCCACATTCCCAGAGAAGGTCAGGGTCACTTCCTCACGGAGGATCCGGGTCACAGGAGACGCTGAAGGTCATCCTGGCTCCAGCTGCTTCTCCAGGAAAAATCAGTCTCCGGTAAAAAGTGTTTCATCCGCCGGTCTCTTGGAGATTTCTTGGATAATCGATGGTCGGAGAATCACGGAATTAGGGAATGGTTTGGGTTGGGAGGGGCCTTAAATGGATCCAACCCCAACCTTCCACCATCCCAGTTTCCCTGGACACTTCCAGCCACAGCTTCTCTGGGAATGCCCATGCCAGGGTCCCATCCTCATCCTCATCCTCATCCTCACCCTCATCCTCATCCTCATTCCTGGACTCTGGGAATCCCACACATTCCAGAGAGCGTCAAGGGCTGGAACTGGATCATCTTTAAGATCCCTTCCCACCCAGACCATTCCATAATTTTAAGGGAAGCGGCGTCTTAGGACCTTGGATGCTCCTGGGAAGCTCTGGGATGACGCAGGGTCGGTTGACTCCGGTATTCCAGAGGGGTGGAAACACTGGGAATCTGTCACTGGAAGATTTAGGAGAGACCCAAAAAGCCCAGCCTAACAAATGGACCCAGACTCGGTATTAAGGGCAGGACTTGTCCCAGATTTTCCCAGGGATTCTCCCAGGCTTGGCTTTGGATAATCCAGGAGCTGCCCACCCCAGTGAATCCCACTTATCCCAAAATTCCACGCCCAGCTCTTTCCCTAGGCTGGACTTTGGGCTCGGCTCCAACCTCTTCTGTAACGATTTTAAATATTTGGGCTCATTTAACCCCCTTTCCCTGTTTTTATTGCAACAACAACAACAAAAAAAGGAGCCTTTAACACTTCCCTTTTCCCCGATTTATTCCATAAAAGTGTCCAGTGGAGGGCTCCATGATTTTTGGGACAGGGTTTGCTGTTCAAGGGACAACGGGAAGATGGAAACCGTTGGAATTTTTCCTGGGAACAGCTGTCTTCAGGCACCACTCAGCACCGTTTTTCGGGAAGGAAGCCCCACAAAAAGTGCTTGGAAAAGCCTCTGCCAGAAGAATTCCTGACTTTTCTGGACGCAATTCCAGAGTTTCCTCACGGAAGCGCAGAGATTCCAGGGGGAGAACCAGGGGGAGACGGAATTTCAGAGAATAAGATAAAAACCGCTGGGATCGTAATTTGGATTTCTGGGGCATTTCTTTATTGGTGTCACTGTAATTCCGGAGGAATAATTCCGACCATTTTCCACGGATTCGTCAGGCAACGTGACTCAAGATGCCACGGCTGAGTCATGGAAGTATTCCCTGATTTCCTTGCGTTTGCCTTTTCCAATCGTCCCGGGCAAATCTCCCTTTGGAGATCAAAGCCTGCCCTGTTGGTGTTGTAACTAATTAATGAAGCACCTTAATTACAGCAGAAACAGGAGCTCCTTTGATCCGGGAAGAGGGGGGAAGGAATTCTCGGAGGCAGCTGCTCAGAAGGATTTGGTGAAAAGAAAACAAAAGCGGGATTTTGGAAGGATTTCAGGGCATTATGGGAATGCCGGGAGCGCCTTCCACAACACAGGGAGACGCAACATAAATATAATAAAATATTATTAAAATCCCATAAAATAACGCAGGAATTCCTTGAACTCTGTTTTCGGAGAGAAGAAAATTCCCGGGCGGTTTTCAAAGGCGTGGGGGTTTTGTTCTGCTTCCAAGGGAAAACAGGAGAAGATCCCGGGGAAATGGGACTGCGGAGGATCAGCCTCCTGGAAAAATCCCAGGGACAAGGAGCAGCTTCTCCCATCCCCCCGATCCGGCTCCTGTTCGGGAACATCCAGGAAAATCCTTGGGATGGCGGGAAAAGCTGAGGCCTCTTTTCCCAGGAATGGCTTTGGGAGAAGCTGGAATTCCGGCAGGAGGAAAACCGGGATCTCTGCTCCTCTTCCGTCTCCTCGCAGCCCCGGTTGGACCCACGGATCCCGAGGCCTTTCCCAGCCTCAGTGATTCCGTGAATCCGTGGTTCGGGAATGATCGGCGCTCCCTGAAATGTAAAGTCACCTGGAGGAAATTCTTCATCCATCCCTCGCAGGTTTCTTCCAGAATTCCAGGAATTTGTCCAGGAATAAACATTTTCCAAGGCAAAAGGAAGCCAAGCCCGGACCAGTTAGGCCAATCTTTCTTTTTTTCCTCAAGAAACTTTAAACTAATAAAAGATTATTAATTAAACTAATAAAAAAATCATTCATTAAATGAATAATATAATATTATCTTACTATTTAATATTAATTAATTATTAATAAATGATTACCGTAATTCTTAGCTTTCCAAAAGATGAAATGTCTCCATAAAAACATCCTATTTACATGAATGTAATAAAATTATACATATAATTATTACAAATAATGACTATATGTACATTATAAATAAACTATGAATAAAGTATAAATAAATTATAATTGTAGATAAAATGTCATAATTATAAATATTAATAAATGAAATTATACACCATTAAACCATGAAAAATATAAAAAAATAAATATATAGAATAAAATTCTAAAGGATTATATAAAAATGGAGATATTAAATTTTTATTTAAATTAAATTATTTTATAATTTTTTTAAAGGAAAAATTAGGAAGGGAAAAAAAAAAAACCTAAAGGCTTTTAATTAAAAAGTAATCATCACAATAAATTTTAATTAAAATGGCATTAATTAATGGCAGGACAATTCCACGAACATCTTCTCATCTTGGATTTTTCTCATCCAGCTTGATTTCTTTCGGAGTTCCTTTGGGGGAGCAGATCCTTGATTTTATCTATTCCCTGCATTTCCCTGGACACTGGAATTCTCCCAATTCCCACCTCCAACAGAAGGGAATGTGGCACCTGGAGATCAGTGGTTGGACTGGGTGACCTTGGAGCTCTTTTCCAACCTCAAGCATTCCACGATTTTCTATTCCGGTCCCGGAAGTCCTCCTGCAGGCCCGGAGTTATCCGAGGTCATGGAAAGAGCTCTCCTTGGGGGTTTCTGCCGGGATTCCCAAGGATTTTCCTCCGTGCTCTCGTGGCTGTGCTTCCTCACGTTCCAAAGGCGGAGCTGTCGGATTTCTCCATCATCCGAGGAAGCTGGGAAGGGTTTTGCTGGGAGAGCCAAGTCCTGGTCCGGGTGGATGGATGGGAATTCTCCTTGCAGATGGAAGCCAAACAAAGCCATTTCTGGGATCAGGACACATTCCCAGCGTTCCTCCTCTTCCTAAAAGCCCCTTTTCTCCAAAGGGTGGGCAATTAGGAATTTTCTGCTCATCTCCCAGCCGAGGAGAGGAAGATTCCCACAATCCCTTTGCTGTCTCCTCTCTCCTCCAGAATTCCCGGTGGGAGACAATCCCACAGCTTTCCAAACCCAAAGGAGAGCTGGAGATGCGGGTCCAGGAGGAGAATTGGGATTTTCCCTTTGGTTTAGTCCACAAGGAGAACTTGGATCCCAGGTTCCTTCCTTGGATCCCAGGCTCCTCCTCACTGTTCCATTTGGGAAAGCCAGAACTCCTGAAGATGGACCTTAGGAAGAAGGAGGAAAGCAGGAATCTGGGAATGTGTCCTGATCCCAGGAATTTGGCTTCGTTTGGCTTCTATCCGCGAGGGAATTCCCAACCATCCTCTCCGGTGGGACCAGGACTTGGTTTTCCCAGTAAAGCCATCCTCGGTTTCCTCGGATGATGGAGAAATCCGATTGTTCCGCCTTTGGAATGTGAGGAAGCACAGCCATGAGAAGCATGGAGGAAAATCCTTGGGAATCCCGGCAGCAACCCCCAAGGAGAGCTCTTTCCATGACCTCAGATAACTCCGGGCCTGCAGGAGAACTTCCCAAAAAGGAGCCGGGACCGGAATAGAAAATCACGGAATATTTGCGTGCATCCATCCCTTCAACTCCTGGCCCAGCTCAAGGACGCTTTTCCATGGAATTCTTTTTGTTTCTCTACATCTGACCTCACGAACCCTTTTCCCCTATTTCTTTCTCTCTTTTTTTGTTTTTTTCCCGGTTTTTCCCCCTCCTCTTGTCCCTTCCTGTTTTTCCCTTCGTGTCACCAGCACGAAACAGCTCCGGGCTGGATTGAAAGAGCCGAGGAGCGGCGAGGAATCAAGCGGGATAATGGGAAGAAAGGCTCAATGGCTCTCCCGGGATTCCTCAGGGTTCCTCTCCAACTGTTTTCCGCGGAGTCGAAAGTTCAACCTCTCGTTTGCTGGGGAAAAAAAAAAAAAAAAAAAAAATAAAAAAAATAAAAAATTAAATGAGCTGAAATAAAAAAAGAATCAGGAGAGAAAGAAAGAGGACAAATCGTGATGTGGGAATCTTTGGCCCGGGATGAAGATGGAAGGCGCCGCTCGGAAAAGCAGAGCTCTTCCAACGAGATCCAGATGTTCCTCGTGCTCCTAAACACACCCAGGCCGTTTCCAATTAGCCTGGAATTAGAGCAATAATGGGAAACAAAACAGGGCCGGTGCTCGGGGTTGTTTTCCCTCGCTCTGCTCCGTGTCCTTCCCGCTCTGCCCCAGCGGGATCGGGAGCATTTCTCCGGCTGCCATCTCCCAGCGCTTCCCGAAAAAAATCCCGCTCATCCCGTATTCCTATCGTTTTCCTCAGGCGACAGGATGAGAACGGCTCGTTACTCGCTCGTTAGGGGATAACGACACTTCCATGGAATTTGGGGGATTTTTTGGGGTTTTGTTTTTTCAAATCAAGCTGTGACCAAAGGTCTTTTCTCTTCCGTTGGAATCCTCATTAGGGAAAAAAACAGGGAGGGATTTGTCTCCAAATATTGGATTTTTTTTGGGATTCCTCATTAGGGCAAGAAACAGGGAGGGATTTGTCTCCAAATATTGGATTTTTTTGGGATTCCTCATTGGGATTCCTCATTCCTCATGGGGAGCATTTCTCCGGCTGCCATCTCCCAGCGCTTCCCGAAACAATCCCGCTCATCCCGTATTCCTATCGTTTTCCTCAGGCGACAGGATGAGAACGGCTCGTTACCCGCTCGTTAGGGGATAACGACATTTCCATGGAATTTGGGGGATTTTTTAGGTTTTTTTGTTGTTTTTTTATTTCAAATCAAGCCGTGACCAAAGGTCTTTTCTCTTCCGTTGGAATACTCATTAGGGAAAAAAACAGGGAGGGATTTGTCTCCAAATATTGGATTTTTTGGGGATTCCTCATTAGGGAAAAAACTGGGAGGGATTTGTCTCCAAATATTGGAATTTTTTGGGATTCCTCATTAGGGAAAAAAACGGGGAGGGATTTGTCTCCAAATATTGGATTTTTTGGGATTCCTCATTAGGGCAAGAAACAGGGAGGAATTTATCTCCAAAAACTGGGTTTTTTGGAATTCCTCAATAGGGTAAGAAACGGGGAGGGATTTGTTTCCAAATATTGGATTTTTTGGGATTCCTCAATACGGCAAAAAACAGGGAGGGATTTGTCTCCAAAAACTGGGGTTTTTTTTGGATTCCTCAATAGGGCAAGAAGCAGGGAGGGATTTGTCCTCTCCAAATATTGGATTTTTTGGGATTCCTCATTAGGGCAAGAAACGGGGAGGGATTTATCTCCAAATATTGGATTTTTTGGGATTCCTCATTAGGGCAAGAAATGGGGAGGGATTTGTCCTCTCCAAATATTGGAATTTTTGGGGATTCCTCATTAGGGAGAAAACGGGGAGGGATTTGTCTCCAGAAACTGGGTTTTTCAGAATTCCTTATCAGGGCAAGAAACAGGGAGGGATTTATCTCCCAATATTGGATTTTTTTGGGATTCCTCATTAGGGCAAGAAGCAGGGAGGGATTTATCTCCAAAAACTGGGTTTTTTGGAATTCCTCAATAGGGTAAGAAACGGGGAGGGATTTGTCCCCAAATATTGAATTTTTGGGATTCCTCATTAGGGTAAGAAACGGGGAGGGATTTGTCCCCAAATATTGGAATTTTTGGGATTCCTCATTAGGGCAAAAAACAGGGAGGGATTTGTCTCCAAAAACTGGGTTTTTTGGAATTCCTCATTAGGGCCAGAAGCAGGGAGGGATTTGTCTCCAAATATTGGATTTTTTGGGATTCCTCATTAGGGAGAAAACTGGGAGGGATTTATCTCCAAAAAACTGGGTTTTTTGGAATTCCTTATCAGGGCAAGAAACAGGGAGGGATTTATCTCCAAATATTGGATTTTTTTGGGGATTCCTCATTAGGGAGAAAACAGGGAGGGATTTGTCTCCAAATATTGGATTTTTTGGGATTCCTCATTAGGGAGAAAACGGGGAGGGATTTGTCTCCAAAAACCGGGTTTTTTGGAATTCCTTATCAGGGCAAGAAACAGGGAGGGATTTATCTCCAAATATTGGATTTTTTGGGATTCCTCATTAGGGCAAGAAACAGGGAGGGATTTGTCTCCAAATATTGGATTTTTTGGGATTCTTCATTAGGGCAAGAAACAGGGAGGGATTTGTCTCCAAATATTGGATTTTTTGGGATTCCTTATCAGGGCAAGAAACAGGGAGGGATTTATCTCCAAATATTGGAATTTTTGGGGGGATTCCTCATTAGGGCAAAAAACAGGGAGGGATTTGTCTCCAAATATTGGATTTTTTGAGATTCCTCATTAAGGTAAGAAACGGAGAGGGATTTGTCATCTCCAGTTATTGAAATTTGGAATCAGAAATTGTCCTGAACGGCTTCGTTTCCTCAATTTCCTCTTCCCAAAGAAATCTGGGATTTTGTTGAGGGTTTTTGGGTGCTCCGAGTCAAGCCAAGTGCAAAACCAAATTAAAAGCATCCCAAATCCAGCCCCTCTTTCCCAAGTTCTCCCATTTCCTTTGATAAATCCGTATTTTAAGGCTTTTCCTCGGATTTTTCCCAAGGCAGGGAATTGGAAGGAGATGATCCTCAATGGCCTTCCCAACACAAATCACTCCATGATTCCGTGATTTTATGATTTTATAGTCAGGAAATCATTAAAATAATGTCAATTAATGGAAAAGGAATTATGTGAGCTAAGTAATACTTAATAAAACAATAAAATAATAAAGTATTAAAGTAATAAAATAATTAAGCAATTAAACAATTAAATCATTAAATAATAGAAAATAAAGAATTAAAAATAAAAATAAAATAATATGATTGTTTCAAACCGAGACAATGATGAAAGGACAAACAATAAAATAATTAAATAATAAATAATAGGAATAAATAATACAAGCAAATAATAGAATAAAACTAAAATTAAAATAAGATATAAAAATAAAATGTAAAAATAATAAGAATAAATAATAAAATACATAATAAAATAATGACATTTAAATAAAATCTAAATAAAATTTAAACAAAATTTAAATAATAAATAAAACAAAATAAAATAAAACAAAATAAAATAAAATAAAATAAAATAAAATAAAATAAAATAAAATAAATAAAATAAAATAAAATAAAATAAAATAAAATAAAATAAAATAAAATAAAATAAAATAAAATAAAATAAAATAAAATAAAATAAAATAAAATAAAATAAAATAAAAATATGAATAAATTAAATATTGGTACGACATGATGAGAACTAAATGATAAATTGTAAATTGTAAATGATAACAGATAACAGATAACAGATAACAGATAACAGATAACAGATAACAGATAAATGATAAATGATAAATGATAAATTATAAATTATAAATTATAAATTATAAATTATAAATATTTTAGGGGTGAGGACAATCCTGGCAGTGCTCAGGTGGGAAAGGGCTGAGCATTCCTAAAGCCCTGTCCAGCTGCTCCTGGTGGCTTTTCCCAAATCCCAGGGGAGCAATTCCTGGACAAGGCATCAAGCACATGGAGGAAAACACTGGGAGTTTGCAGGCCAGGAATTCCAGGCTCCCTCACTCCCTCGGAAAATCCACAGGAATTGTCCCAACCCCCCGGGACAAGGGGCAAGCAGAGGGTCCCACACGAGGTGAGGAGCTCTCCCAGATCATTCCCACCCTCGGGAATGTGCAGAGGAACGTGGGGAGGGTACGGAGGTGGGAAGGGCAAGAAAGGGAAGCAGGGCCGTTGAGTTGATTTCCTCCCCACGGAATACTGCACGGGAACTATGGGAGCCACAGCCACATTCCTGAGACTGGGAATTCTCTGCCAGAACCCTGGGATGAGCGATGCTTTCTCCGGGGAAGGGGACGGCACAGCAGGATTATTCCGCCAGGACCCCTTCCACTTCCAGAAGGAGAATTCCCTCCTCTCCACACCTCTGGAATGGGCAGGATATCACAAACCACCCGAAAACCCTTCAAATCCCACGCCCACAATGCTCCCGGCCCGTTTTCCATCGCTCTTTCCATGTTTCCGTCCATTTCCCTTTGATGCGCTCCTCGGCCGTGAGCCGAGGGCAGGCACCTTCCAAAATCCTCGTTTTTCATCCCTCCCGTCCTCAAATCCATCAGGAAGCTCCCTGCTGAGCATCCCTGGCCTTCCCCAATCCCCACCCTCATTTATCAGGAGCTCAATCCCTTTTTTCTTTCCCTTCCTCTCCTCCCAAAGTCCATTTACGGGAAGCCGCAGCCTCCACACGGACATTGTTCCTCTTTTATTTTGGAGCTTCCTTGATTTCCCTGGAGAATGCTCCAGGAGACAGAGGAATAAAATAAAACAAATGGATTCTGGATTATTTGCTTTTGTTTTCTTCCACTTTGGGTTTGTTTTGTTTTGTTTTTTTTTAATTTTTGGTTTTTTGGGGCTTTTTTGGCAGCAATTTGTGCGTTTTAATTAAGGAAAGGGAACCGAACAATGGAAATCATCCCATCGGCTCCTCAAAATTAGCTGGATGCGACGTTCCTTGTGGGGAGATGCCTCCTCAAAGGAGCAAGCAGGAAACTCCCTGGAGAAGCCAATTCCATGAAACCCAGCCCGGGACATCCCAGATTTTCCCGGTGCAGCCCGGAATGCTCAGGTCCAGCTCCATCCCGATCCCACGATCCTGGAGCTGCCGAGGAGCTCCGGAGGGTTTATTCCCTCCTGGATGAGGCACCTGGGCACCCTCCAGCCTCCAGCTGGCCCCAATCCAGGTGGCTCCTCTGTCTCCGAATCACAATTCCCAGTTTTTCCAGGCCTGGCTTAGCAGGGACAGGATTAACACGGGCCCAAGTTTTGCTGGATTGGCTCCACAGCAGAGCTGATCCATGCTCTGGAAAACCTGGAAGCTGTGCATGGACCTGCCCCAGCAGCAAAGCCGGAGGGTGCTCCGGGCTTCTGGAAATGTGTCCTGGCTCAGGGGAAATCCCAGTTCGGAGCCAGGACACATCCAGGGATATGTTGTGATCCCAGAACTGGGGATTTGTTTCCTCAGGCGGCTGGAAAATCCCAGGAAAACCCACCCGGCTTGTTCCCACTCTTCTCCAAGGGACAGGAATTCCTCCTGTGCTGCCGGATCTCGGGCTTTGTTCCCGAGATTCAGGTGGATTTGGAGTCTTTTTCCCTCCTGCAAAGCCCCGAGCCAGACGCAAGAAAGAGACGGAGTCTTCAGGTTCTGATTTGTTTATTGTTTCTTATCTTACAATTCTCTCAGTGCCCAGCTGAGATCTGTGCAGCTGCTCGGGCACCTGACGAGTGCCCCTGCCCTGGGAGGTCGCTGCCTCTTACACTGATTGTTACGTAGTTTTTATTTATATTTATTTGCCAATACCTATCGCTAATACTAAAAGTTCATCTCTGCTCTGACCCAATCTCTTAAATTACTTTGTGCCACCGTGACTGCAGGAAATGGAGTGAAAGAGGAAGAAGAAGCAAGGGACAACGCCCCAAATCCTCCATCTTGCTCCCGTCCACTCCCATGCTAAAAAACCCAAAACCACTGTTTTTCACCCTGTGATAAGCCAAACTCCTCTCTTTCACACTTTTGTGGCCTGTAATTCATCTCTCAGTGCAGGAAGCTTTTCCCATGGACTGGGATCAAAAAGAATGTTCCTCTGCGCTCTGGGCCAGGGTCCCAGACCCTCTGTCCATATCCCAGACTCTTTATCCATGTCCCAGACCCCTCTGTCCACATTCCACACCCTCTGTCCATATCCCAGACCCCTCTGTCCATATCCCAGATCCTTTATCCATATCCCAGACCCCTCTGTCCATATCCCAGATCCTTTATCCATATCCCAGACCCCTCTGTCCATGTCCCAGACTCTTTATCCATGTCCCAGACCCCTTTATCCATATCCCAGACCCTTTATCCATGTCCCAGACCCCTTTATCCATGTCCCAGACCCCTCTGTCCATATCCCAGACTCTTTATCCATGTCCCAGACCCCTTTATCCATATCCCAGACCCTCTGTCCATATCCCAGACCCCTCTGTCCATATCCCAGACCCCTCTGTCCATGTCCCAGACCCCTTTATCCATATCCCAGACCCCTCTTTCCATGTTCCAGACCGCTTTATCCATGTCCCAGACCCCTTTATCCATGTCCCAGACCCCTCTTTCCATGTCCCAAACCCTTCTGTCCATGTCCCAGACCCTCTGTCCATATCCCAGACCCCTTTATCCATGTTCCAGACCCCTCTTTCCAGGTCCCAGACCTTCCAGGGTGACGAAAGGAATGCCCTGGACTCCGACAGCTGGAGAGGATTTCCATGGAATCAACCCACTTCCAGGTGTGGATAAAAGCTTGGGCACTGCAGGCTTGGACAGGGAGCCAGGAGATCCTTCCTGAGCTCCTGCCCAGCCCTGGGTGGGACAAGGAGGGGCTGTAGCGTGTCCAGGGAAGTGATGGAGCTGGGAAAGGGGCTGGAGAATTCCTGAGGGAGCTGGGAAAGGG